>JAIUZE010067127.1:0-14454 GCA_022085475.1 Heliosperma pusillum
TCATCAAGGTATAGCTCTGCTACACTCACAGCATCCTCAGGCTTCTTGCATGCAATGAAATGTGCCATCTTACTGAACCTATCCACAACCACCATGATAGAGTCCTTCCCTCTTGCTGTCCTAGGCAATGCCATTATGAAATCCATACTAACATCCTCCCAAGGCCTACATGGGACTGGTAGGGGGGTGTAAGGTCCTGCTTGGAAAGAACTCTTGGCCTTTTGACAAACTCCACACCTTCTGAGCACTATTTGAACTTCTCCCATCATCTTAGGCCAATGGAATTGATCTTGTAGTAGGTCCACAGTTTTCTGAACCCCAAAGTGTCCTCCAAGGCCACTTCCATGTACCTCCTTAATCAATAGATTCCTATAAGATCCTCTGGGAACACACAGCTTGTTTCCTTTAAACAAGAATCCATTTTGCAAAGTGTATGGTGAGTCAATGGTTCTTGTTCCCTCTTTCTGTGCTAACCAATCTTCTGCAAAGTCTGGATCTTCTTGATACATGTCCTTCATAAACTCAAAACCAAGAACCCTTTGCTCCATAGTTGATAGCAGAGTGTATCTCCTAGACAATGCATCAGCCACCACATTTTGTTTGCCCTCCTTGTACTTGCTAGAAAAGGTGAATGACTGAAGGGACTCCACCCACTTAGCATGTCTGTGACTGAGCTTATGCTGGCCTCCTATGTACTTCAATGCCTCATGATCAGAGTGTAAGACAAAAGGTTTGGGCTTCAGGTAATGACTCCAATGCCTCATAGCTCTGACAAGAGCATAGAACTCTTTATCATATGTAGAATAGTTTAGCTTGGCACCACTTAGCTTCTCACTAAAGTAGGCTACAGGTTTCTTCTCTTGGATGAGGACAGCTCCAATTCCCACTCCACTTGCATCACATTCAACCTCAAAAAGGCAATCAAAGTTTGGCAATCTTAGGATAGGTGCACTGCACAAGAGCCTCTTCATGTGTTTGAAAGCCTGCAAAGCATTCTCATTCCAAGTGAACTCTCCCTTCTTCATGCACTCAGTGAGAGGTGCTGCAATGGTGCTAAAGTCCTTAATGAATCTTCTGTAGAAGGATGCTAAACCATGGAATCCCCTTACTTCTGTAATACTCCTAGGGATAGGCCAAGACTGGCCTGCCATGATCTTGTCTTGATCAACTGAAATGCCTCTACCAGAGACCACATATCCTAGAAACTTGACTTCCTCAGTCATGAAGGTGCACTTCTCAAGCTTCCCAAAGCGCTTGCTCTCCTTAAGTATTTCAAACACAGCCTCAAGATGCCTCAAATGATCATCCTTGCTCTTGCTGTAGATGAGGATATCATCAAAGTATACCACCACAAATCTCCTTAGGCAAGGCCTAAGCACTTCTGTCATCAATCTCATGAAGGTACTTGGGGCATTTGACAGGCCAAAGGGCATGACAAGCCACTCCTAAAGGCCATGCTTTGTTTTGAAGGCTGTCTTCCACTCATCTCCTTCTCTGATCCTCAATTGATGGTAACCTTGCCTCAAGTCAATCTTAGAAAAGAACCTTGAACCACTTAGTTCATCCAACATGTCATCAAGCCTAGGTATAGGGAACCTATACTTGACTGTGATGTTGTTGATAGCCCTGCTATCTATGCACATCCTCCAAGTCCCATCCTCCTTAGGAACCAACAATGCAGGCACAGCACAAGGGCTTAATGACTCCCTTACAAACCCTTTACTCATCAACTCTCCAACTTGCTTTTGTAGCTCTTGTGTAGCCTTAGGATCACATCTGTAGGCTGGTCTATTAGGTAGTACAGCCCCTGGCACAAGGTCTATTTGGTGTTCAATCCCTCTCAAAGGGGGTAAGCCATCAGGAAGTTCCTCTGGAAACACTTCCTTGAACTGATCAATGAGGGGCTTAACATCTGCAGGGATCACCTTAGACTCTTCTTCCTGAACTTCTTTTGATAGCAGCATTACTATAGGTTGCTCCTCACTACACTCCTTGACCATTGCTGACTCAGATAGAAATACAACTCCACTAAAATCCTCAGCCATACTTGGACTTCCATAGCTCTTCTGGTGTGTTGGCAAGGGGGCTAATGTCACCTTCCTGCTCCCATGCTTGAAAGAATAGGTATTGCTTCTTCCTTGGTGTATTGAGCTTTTATCAAACTCCCATGGCCTTCCTAATAGCAAGTGACAGGCATCCATTGGAACCACATCACACAATACTTCATCCTTGTACACACTGCCAATGGAGAAGGGGACCATGCATTGCTTATCCACCTTAACCTCTGCTCCCTTACTCCGCCATCTCAACTTATAGGGGTGAGGGTGATCTTGAGTGCTCAACTTCAGCTTATCAACCATAGTAACAGAAGCCACATTGGTACAACTACCTCCATCTATAATAAGGTTACAAACCCCCCCTTGTATGGTACATCTGCTCCTGAAAATGAGGGACCTTTGATCCTCCTCCAAAGGTATCTGTTGTGAATGCATTACTCTCCATAGGACTAAGCTGTGGCCTGTGTCAGGCAGTGCCACTATTGCCTCCTGACTAGACTCTTCTTCCTCACTCACCACTTCTTCAACCTCAGGCTCATCCCTTTCATACTCAACTAGACCCTCTTTCTCCCAAGCCTCAACTTCCATTATGTTTAAGGTCTTCTTAGAAGGGCAATCCTTCCTGAAATGTCCATAGCCTTGACATTGGAAGCACCTAATTCTGTTCTCAGTCAATGAAGTGCTTGGCTTTTGACCCCTGATGCCCTTACCCTTGTCTAAGGTAGGTGGGGGTGCTGTCTTAGGGGTATCCATGGCTCTAAACCCACTATAAGGTCTGGTTTGAAAAGGCCTAACAGGTTTTGGTGTAGCAGGCTTAGTCTTCCCTATCTTCTCAATTCCCAGAGATAGGTTGACAACATCATCAAATGACCACAGAGGTTGCATCCTAACCTTGTTAGCAATGTTCTTATCTAGACCCTCTAAGTACCTAGCAATCCTTTGCTCAGGTTGCTCATTTATATCACATTGTAAGGTGAGTTGTTCAAACTCCCTCAGATAAGATTCAACAGGTTTGTCTCCTTGTTTCAACTTAGATAACTTGATAAACAGATCCTGTGTGTAATCCTTAGCAACAAATTTGTCTAACAGTTTCTTTTTCAGTTTAGTCCAAGACTTGATGGGTTCCTTACCTTCCCTAGCCCTTAACCCTTTCATAGTCTCATACCAAAGGGAAGCATACCCTTTCAGTTTAAGGATTGCTACTTTAAAAGACTTGGAATCATTGTATCCCTTGTACTCAAAGATCCTTTCTACTTCTCTAAGCCATTCTAATAAGTCATCAGGATTAAGACTACCAGAAAACTCAGGGATATCTACCTTAAGATGTTTGTCTGTGTTCCTGTGGATGGAAGCTCTGCTTCTTGTTGAGTCATCTGCGTCTGGATACTCTTCATCATCAGGTGGCCTTCCTCTGCCTCCTCCTTGGCCTCTTCCACGACCTCTACCTCTTCCTCCAGCAAGCAAATGGTTGCCTATAACCTAGTCCAAGGTTCTGGTTAGGGTGGTTACAATCCCAGCCAGATCCTCCATCCTTGCTTCTACTCCTGCTAGTCTCTCTTCACTCATTGGGCTATTTTTGTGTTTTTAAATGTAGTTAGGGAAATGAACTCACTAAGACTCTCAACCAAAGCTCTGATAACCAATTTGGAGTGTAAACTACTAAGGTTCACAAGTTTTTAAGTGACTTGATTAGCTTGACTCAAACTGAATACAATATCAAGTAACAAGGGGTGTTGTTTTAGTGATTGTGAGTTATTTTAGCTGAAAGATACAAGGGATATGACTTGGAGACAATCCTCTACAGCAAGGCACAAGAGAAAAGGACTCAAAGACTAGTTTAGAGACAGTTTTCAAGTGTTACAGCAAAGCACAAACACCCTAGACTAGACTCAACAGCAAGTAAGTTAATCACAGCAATGCACAGATATAACTTGACTCACAATACAAGGCACTGATCAAACACCTTGAAGATGTATCAGGCTTGCTTCAAACTACAGCTCTTAGCACAAGTTTGATAGTTTTGAGGGATTTCTCAAAGTTCATTCATTCATCAAAGTCTGCTTAAACAAACATACAAGACCTCTTTATATAGAGGGGCTGATAACTTGTGAGCCATTGGATGCACAGATCATCCAAGGGCCAACTTAGGATTCAAACTACTACTACTGACACTAATTAAGAGCCTCATAATAGGACGAGCTCAACAACTATAAAGAACAGACACAAGACACAAAAACAGACTGAACAAAAAGCAAATAAAGCAGTTTTGGAGTTTTCCTGAAATGGAAATCTGTTGTTCTTGTTGCCTTGTTGCTTTGCCTGGATGTGTTGCTGCTCCTTGGGACTCCCTACTCTTATTAGAACATAGATAAGACCTGCCTTGGACGAGGACAAGTTGACTTAAACAAAAGGAAACCACAAACTGCCTTGTACTTTCTCTGTTTTTAATGGGTTTGCTGGACTATAACTTGGGGTGTCTGTTTCGTGGGGTTTTACTAGACTTCAAAAGGATTTGTCCTGGACAAACTTGTAGCTTAGTGGGTTGGCTTGATGGCAGGCCATGGTGGGGGTGGTTGAGATGCTCTGGTGTACCTCCTAGGTACAGGGTTTGTGAATTGGTCTGTCTGAGCCTGAAGGGTTTTGTTTCTGTCTTGTGTGGGTAATGTGGGTTGTGTTGGGGCTTGGCATGGGTTGTTGAGTCTTGGACTGTCTCCCACACTGTTGTAGCTTGGCATGGCTTGGTCTTGGCTTGTCATAGCTTGTTGTTTGGACCTTGTAACTCTAGCTTCCATCTGAGGGGTCATTGGGGTTAGGCTTGCCTTGTTTGTGGCTTGATCATCAAGGCCCCTTGGGTGAGCTCCTGCTGCAGGAACATTTTCTTTCTCTATTTTAGATTAATTTGTTAGCATGTAACTAGATCTAGAAACTAATTAAAGAGTTAATTAGTGTTAATTGAGAAATGTCTTAAGTGTAGGTATATGAACCTTACAAAATGTTCATTTTTTATAACATGAAATAAAGAAACAATTCCAGGGGAAAGGGGAGCCGTTGGGGAACTATCTATTACAACCCAGACATCTTGCCACAAAGCCGACTAAAAAGTAATTATTAAATTACAACTTGATTCTATATACAAAAGATCTAAGAGTGAAAGAAAAGAGACGTCTCTAACAGAGGGTTACTTGATCGAAATTGCACAACTCGATCGAGGACACTTATCTCGCTCTAGACAACTTCAACATCAGTGGCTACTCGATCGAGTGGCCCTCAAATCGATTGAGTCTTGAGCAACTCGATAGAGTGACCTTTGATAGCTGATCTTTGCCTCGACATGGAGAGTTACTCGATTGAGTAATGTGGTTACTCGGTCGAGTAGCCCTCGACTTGATCGAGTGCCTTACCAACTCGATTGAGTGACTCAAGAATAACACGAATGTTATATTAAAAGACGACATGACCTATACTGAATCGCATAAAAAACAAAAATAATTAAAATTGTAGTGTAAAACGTTTCGAGTAAAGCAAATAAAAAAGGGTTGATCAATTGACTAACGATTTGAATCGAACAATTTAATACATTGCCCTCTTCCGAATTCAACGTCATGAAAATGAAACAGGGATACGACTGGCCAATCTTACGATTCTTATCCCCAAGTCAAGTCAACACGGGTATTTGGTTCTTTAACTCGTACTCGTATCTATACTATATTTCTTAGTTAGTATACGATAATTAAAAGTTAATGGTATTAGAAATGAAAAATATTGTTAGAAATGATAATTAATCACAAGTAACAAACAATGTTAGCATGTTAGTCGATAATAAATAAAAAGAAATGAAATAAAATAAAGAGAAGGGAAGAAAGACAGGTTTTGTGATAACCGTCTTTTATAATGCAAGATTAGTAAGCTAATAACAGTCAAGATTAGTAAGCTAATAACCGTCTTTTGTAGTACTGTTGTGACAACCCTCGAGAATGCGGAAATAAAACATAACAAGCATGTGAAGTAAATAGCGGAAAATACGATGTTTTTAAAACTTTTATACATGCAAGAAGAAGTTTACGAGGAGTGTCAAATATTACAAACCAAGGTACGAAATATACTACAACAAGAGACGTAGTCTCTCCAAATGTTATCAAAGTAAAAGTGATTAGCAAACAAGCTAAATAACGTCTAGAGGTGTTTCATTCAGGGACAACGCCCGCTAGCTCACACCCGAACCCAAAATATCATAAGCAAAAAGCCATCCAATCAAGCAACCTGTTCATCCATGAAAAACATGAACGCCACAGTCAGTGGGGAGTAACTCCGGGTTCTCCCAGCCATATCACATTAAACGTACATAAAAGGAAATACAAAAGTAGAAGCATGCATATATATAGATATACATGTGAAATACGATAAGGAAAGATAGGCAATTCAATATAAAAGGATAAGAGCATATGAAATACAAGTCCGAATTCATCATGTTATACAAAGACTCGGGGAAGACACTCATAGGCAACCGAATACACTCACTAGGGCTTACATCTCACCGTTAGCGGTATAAGTTTGATAAGATTAAGACTCGACAAACAAACCATGCCAAGTCATGTGAAGATCATAAGTAATCCATCGTATAATCACCCATTCAAACGTACCAATACATTGACGACATCTCTCACGGTAAATGAAACGCACTAGCACCGTGTACATGGCAAGTATGATTAAAAGGCATCCACGGGATAAGACATTTCCCTAAACGCATACACGATAAACATTTCGTATATGTAGAATAATTTCCTCCTGGTAGCACGACGATAATAATACGGTCCTAGTCTAAACCTGGCCAGACTCTCGGAATAAACGTGTTCCGATTCGACATGCGATAAACATTTCGCATCCAAGACTCGGTCAATCATTGACGCCGAGTACCCCAAATTCGGTAGAGCAATTCACGAAAGAGGCGGAAAAGAGCACGAGCCTCATAACAAGCGGTACGCTACATGCAAATAACACCACCTCGCAAGTACACAACATTTGACGGCCGGGTCGATCAACGCAAAGCGTTCGCCTCCCAACAACGTCGTCGTATGCCCACTAACACATGCAATTAAGCAGTAAGATACATCCCCGTTCCGACATTCCAGCCTTACGAACGTGGAGGTAGCCAAGGGAATGAGAGTACAAAGCACATAACAAAATAGTGCTCAAACCGTAACATTTGTAAAAACCGACTCAAAGTGAGACATACCAAAAACCGTCAAAAAACATGCGATAAAAGCAAATGGAATATCATATATTCGAAACATTAATATTTTAAGTCACTACGCTAATTTATACGTTAAACGAACCATGCGAACTATTATAAAATAAGAATTTTAGAAATTATAAGAAAATAAGTCCAGCGGGTTGCCGGCCGGTCAGTGGACCGGCGGCCGGGCACCCGGCTGGCGCCTCATGCATAACACAAAAACTCATCAAAAATGCAGCGTGTTCCCAGCCGGTCAGGGGGCCGGCGGCCGGGCACCCGGCTGGGAGCACCATTACACAAAAATACAAAGTTCAGTTATGATGTGTTCCCAGCCGGTGGGCAGACCGGCGGCCGGTCACCCGGCTGGGAACCCCAGTTCACCCGAGAGCCTTCAATTCACATTCAATCATTTTCAATTCTCATAATCTACTTCTATCAACTATCAACAATCAATAATCATCATCAACAATCATCAACTAACAACAATAATCATCAATAACACAATTCCTAAGCTTACTAATCGTATTCTAAATACGAATTCTAACATAGAAAACATGTAAAACACGTAAATGATATCGAGTAACCCTTCACCGTTACCTTTATGCGTCTTTACTCCGCGTCAAGGTCCTCTTCAATCAAGAAGTAGTCTTTGTCGGGATCTTGGAGGTCACCACCTACAAATAGTTAAAAAAAAGATGAATATACTTCATCTTGAGAAAGACGGAAAGTTTGAAAAGCGAGAAAGACGGTAATTTTATTACCAATACGGATAGAGGAAGATGAGAGGGAAAGAATAAGACGAACTTACGTGAATTTGAGCGAGAAATGAAAGAGTTATGACGATTATAAGACGGATCAAAATGGAAGCTAGGTTTTTATGGGGTTTTCTTAGTGAGGAAGAAAGAGTTGAGTTGTGTGAGTGAATTAGGTTAAAGGGGAGTATATGAAGAGAGTGAGTGGAAAAAGTCAAGAAAAGTCAAAGACGTCTTAAGACGTGATTCACTTGAAATCTCGCGTAATATCCAAATACGAACTCGGAAATTCTAAATTCGACACGGGAAATTTAATTCTAAACAAAAACTAAATTTCGCTGAAAAGTATCCGTAAAATATTTTTACTATTAAAATAGGGTACATTTGCGGGTGTTACAATCACCCCACCTTTTAAAAAGTTTCGCCCTCGAAACTTGAGCGAAAGAAAGATACCTTAATCGAATAGGCTTGGATATTTACTACGCATAGAAGCTTCCATTTCCCAAGTCTCTTCTTCGACATTAGCACATCTCCACAAGATTTTCACTAAAGGAACCACCTTACTTCTCAACTTCTTATCCTTGCGATCTAGGATACGAATCGGCTTCTCTTCAAAGGATAGATTCGGTTCAAGCTCGGGCATTTCCTTTTGAAAGACATGGCTTGGATCACTTACATACTTTCTCAATTGAGAAACATGGAATACATAATGAACCTTAGCCAAATTCGGGGGCAAATCCAACTTGTAAGCAACGGCACCAATCCTTTTCACAATATCAAAGGGTCCAATGTATTTCGGGCTCAATTTACCCTTAACACCAAACCGTTTAACACCCTTCATTGGAGATACCTTCAAAAACACTTTATCTCCAACCTCAACTTCTAGCGGTCTTCTTCGGATATCGGCATAAGACTTTTGACGGTCTTGCGCGACTTTCATTCTATCACGAATGACCTTCACCTTATCAACAGTCTCAACAAGAACATCGGAGCCTAAGTCACGAACATCACTCAATTGATTCCAACATATAGGACTCCGACATTTTATTCCATAAAGAGCTTCATAAGGAGCCATCTTGATCGATGCATGATAACTGTTGTTGTAATAAAACTCCACCAACGGTAGACTCTTTTCCCAACTAGATTGGAATTCGAGTGTACAAGCCCTAAGCAAGTCTTCTAAAGTCTGAATAGTCCTCTCGGTCTGACCATCGGTAGCGGCATGAAATGCGGTACTCATCAACAGTTTACTACCCATGGCTTCTTGTAAAGCCTTCCAAAATCTCGCACAAAATCTCGGATCTCGGTCGGATATAATCTCCTTGGGAACACCATGGTATCTAACAATCTCATCAACATAGGCTTTCGCTAGACGATCTAAACTCCAGGTTTCTTTGATCGGAAATAAATCTAGCACACTTGGTCAAACGATCAACAACAACCCAAACGGCATCTTTACCGTTGGTGAGCTTGGCCAAACGATCATCTTATCACCTCCGGGGTGAATAGAATAAGGGGAAAGGTGAGCTTCATCAAGAACTTGCTTTCTCAAATCCAGAGCATTAGGCACAAACAAACGGCCATGGAATCGAAGAACACCTTTATCATCAAATTTGAAATCTTTAGCTTTACCTTCAAGGAGCTTGGCTTGAATAGACTTGTAGGTAAGATCATCAACTTGGTTTTCGCGGATATCACAGAGAAAAACAGGATCGGCAGTCATAGCACCAACATAAACAAATCCACGTTCCACGAATTCCAACCTCAACTTTCGAAACTCGGCACAAAGATCATCGGGTAGTACCCGCATAGCATTCAAAGCATGAGAAGCTTTCCTACTAAGAGCTGTTGGAACTAGTGTCTTCCACAGTTAGTGCAATAACATAAATAAACCTCTGTAGGTTCACAGGGTATACTTTGTATAATAATCAGTTGATTAACGTTTATCAATAACGGTTGGCTTGCTAGATAAGTTTGACGTTATTGTCATACAGATGGCGGTGATCAACTGGTCCCTAAAAGTCACACCTATAGGATGTGTTTGAGAGATGTGATTATGTGAGAAAATAATCATATTGATGCCCTATTATATGACTAAAAGGTTAGTCAGTGTATTTGACTAAAAGGTTAGTCAATGTGATGATGAGACGATTATTTAATAACGATTAAATAAAGTTAGCTGAGACGAATTAACTGTAATTCGTAAATTGAATATAAAATGTTATATTTAATTGTTATATATAATGTAAGCTAATTAAACATAAACCGTTATAATTAATTGGCAAATTATAAATATACGGATATTTATAATTAATGATGTATTATAATGTCGGTCCATGTAAAACGACGATTATAATATATTACATTATATTGGAAGCTAAAATGACCAAAAACGAATGTATCCAGATACACTCGGTTTTTAGTCAATGGGTAGTTATTTGAGGAGACTAAATCTCCTCATATAAAAGAACCTAGTGGAGCCGTGAGGAAAGGGGTGAGGAAGCAAGAAAAGAAAATTCTAACCCTAATCTATTCTTTTCTCACTGGGTGCCTCCATCTCAACACAGATCACAGAAAGAAAAAGTGAACAGTAGCTTTTTCACAAAACACAAAAACAAAAGGTCAACAGTAACTTTTGAAAACTTCTAGCAATTCAAGGGCATATCTCATACAGTCTTGGGTGCAACGATTAGGAGGATATCTACTTTGATATCTCTGTTCTTTACGCCAATTGCTAGGACCGGAGGGTGATTTCTAAATCTATACTCTTATTCTTGTTTTCGTTTATGACTAGTATAATCAAGTTATTACTATTTCGTTATAATCCTATAATAATTGTATTGTGGTAATACCGATTTCCCACAAGTGGTATCAGAGCATAGGCCACGAAATTGTTTTAATTTGATTTCATAAACCGAAACTGTTTATGTCGCTGTGTGTTTGACTCGATCGAGGACTTTAGTGTCTCGATCGAGCTGTTTTTGTGAGTTTTTGGTCGATCGAGTACCTGTGTTCGCTCGATCGAGCAGTTTTCTCAAAGTTTTGGTCGATCGAGTACCTGTGTTCACTCGATCGAGCAGTTTGCTCAAAATTTTTGGTCGATCGAGTGAGGTTTATACTCGATCGAGGTCCCTGTTTGTCGACTAGGAATAATTAGTCGATCGAGAGACTTTATTGTTTAATTTCTTCTCGATCGAGTACTTTAGTGAATCATATTTCCTTTCGTATTCGTTTTCATTTAGATTTATTTTGTTATTTTAATCGGTTAAAATAACCTACAATAGATTTGTAGATGTTTTAATTTAATAAAGATTAGATTAAAATGAAAATGGAAATGATGTTGAATGAGTTTATCATTTGAAAGGATATTAATTTTTCCCTATTTTGTCGATAAGGACCGTTTTGCTGAAGAAAATGTTTTGCTGAAAAATTTATGCTAAAAAAATTTCTGTTTTTTTGCTATAATCAAAATGTTTGGGCCTTTAATTGTACATTATTCGGATTGTGTATAATTAATGTGAATCTGTTCACATCTGCTTAATATCTTACATTTTAAAGCAGTTTGAAATGTTTAGGATAGTTCATTTTATCAGTAAAATGAATCGAGATTGTAATTGATGTGGGTAATTACAGAATCACCACATAATTATAATCGATGTTAAAGGGTGGTTTGGATAATAAAACATCGTAATAACTGTATTATGTCTTGCATGTTTTATTTTAGTTGGTGCTTTTATAATATGTTTTGGAATGTTTGAATGGATTTTTAACGTATTTTTACAATCAGTTGTAACTTAGTGTGGCCTTAGTAGATTGTGTTACCGTAATGATGGTAACATAGTCTTGGATGTATTTTGAGATCTTGAATCTCCATTATTATAGTTTTGGGTTTTGAAATTAGTTTGTAATAAATAGGATCTATGTAATTTTATTTGTTGTAATTTCAAAGAAGACTAAAGATGGAGATTGGAGCTCACTCCCGCTACATGGACCAAGAAGGTGATCAAGTCAAGCTTCGAGGGTCCAATCAGTTGGATTCCGAGTTGTATTTATTCTTTTTGGTAGGATAGGCCACACTAGGACATGTTTTTCCTTTTACGTTTTTCATTCTCGTTTACTTTCCATCACATGATAGATAATTGCATCATATTCCGCCTAAACAAAACCACCTAATATAAATCCATGAAATTGATTCATATAGATTGAATAATTTTAATCATGGACATACAGATGTCACTCGCTTTTAGGGCCATCACCTTAGTTAAATCATTCTCGAGTTGCTAGACATTCGTTCACTTAAAATGAATTTAAGTTAAGATGATGGGACCTTCCCCTATAAATTAAAATTGAGACTAGTCTTTATAGGGAAAACTACTATGAGCCCCTTCTTCGTCGGAAGTCATAATATGACCCCTTCTACGTTGGGTAAGTAGTGAGTGTTGACCTATTTTATCTCAACATTATAGAACGAGTAATATCTCGTGATTATGATGGACTAAAGATAGAATTTACAGAAATTTATCGACCAGGAATTCTAAAAGTAGAATTAGCCAAGAGGTTGGCTTATCAATTTACAGAAATTGAGTCTTGGGATCGTCTATATAATTCTTGAGGAAGGTCAATTGTATAAATGCACGAGTCATCGAATTAAACAGTTTTTCCTTTAGACTCAAATTTAAAACGATGAAACTTATCATATTTATTTTTTCCACAGTCATATATTCAGATATTACTGCTAATAACAAATGGCTGGCCATACTGATGACCCAATGCCAAGTGCCACGCTCGGACGTGAGTCCTGGCTTAAGATGTTCATGGACACTATGAATCAGTCAACGCGACTGAAGAATAACGGGTCCAACTTTGCGGACATTGGGAGGGCGGCATTACGGAATGCTCTGCCATTGCTGACGGTAAGGCCAAGTACTTGACTGAGCACTTACCGCCAAACCCCAGGCCCCATGGCAGGAGCAAATGAAATCACTGCTTATACGTGATTCGTAAGTGGAGGCGGGTTCGCTTAAGAACGTATCATCTTTCAATGGATCAAATTGCAAGGCGATGCATTGCCCAAGGTGCAACCAAGATTTTAACCCGCTCTCTAAAGAGTTCTCGAAAGCTCCGAGGACGTTAGCTATGAGCATACCTGGCGCTTCTTGAAGCGAACTCCGAAGGGCCAAGCAGTTAGCCAACATTCTTGACATGATTGAGAATGTCGCGAAAGAACCTGGAGGCACTTGGGTTTTTGCAAAATCGATGAGAAGACCGTCATAGACCGCGTTCTTCATTCACTTCATGATGGTTTTGCCCTTTTCAGGGCAAATTACTATATGAATGATATGAAGAAAAGTCTTCATCAGCTCCACTCACTCCTTGTACAGACAGAGAGTGATCTGAAATTAAGTGGGAGTCTGAAACAGGACGTTCTCATGATTGCCAACAAGGGAAAATTTAGGGGCAAGCCTCAGGCCAACCTAGCTGTAGGGAAGCCGAAATTCAAAAAGCCAGGGCAAGGCAAGAGTGGGCCTGGTGAGACTAGCGGTAGCTCACAAGGCAAGACAAAGAGCGATGAAGGTAACGTGGAGTGCCACCATTGCCACAAGCTTGGGCCATTGGAGGAGGAACTGCCCCGTGTACCGTGAGGACATAAAAGCAGGCCGCGTCTCTCCTGTTGGTATGTCTTCTTCTTTTAGTCATATGATTGAGATTAACCATGCAAGTTTCGGAACTTGGGTATTAGATACTGGTTGTGGTTCTCATCTGTGTAATCATTTGCAGGGCCTAAGAAACATCACAACTCTCGCAAGGGGTGATGTGGACATGCGAGTGGGGAATGGAGCAAGAGTAGCTGGTTGTTCAGTGGGACACTATGTAAGCAACTCCCGAGTGGATTTGAGTTATTTCTGAATAACTGTTACTATGTACTTGTTTATTACAAAATTATTCCGTTTCCGTACTTGATAAGGACGGCTTTTCGTTTGTAATAAAGGATAATAGCTGTATTTTCTCTTTAAACGAAATGATTTATGGTAAAGCAGTTTCCATGAATGGGATTTATGTTTTAGATCAAACCACAGATATATTGCACGTGAGTAGTAAGAAAGCAAAGGTTGGTGACAAAGATCAAACCTATTTATGGCATTGCCGTATGGGACACATAAATGAAAAACGAGTGAAAAAGCTCATTGATAATGGGACTATCTCCCCATTTGACTATGAATCTTTTGGCACGTGTGAATCATGTCTCATAGGCAAAATGACTCGAATTTCCTTCAAAGGTGTTGGAATGCGCGCTGCTGACCTATTAGGACTCATACATACTGATGGGTGTGGACCTATGTCAATCAACGCTAGAGATGGCTATAGATATTTTATCACTTTCACGGACGATTTGAGTAGATATGGATATGTC
>JAIUZE010067128.1:0-24242 GCA_022085475.1 Heliosperma pusillum
TAACATAAATAAATCTCTGTAGGTTCACAGGGTATACGTTGTATTGTAATCAGTTGATTAACGTTTATCGATAACGGTTGGCTTGCTAGATAAGTTTGACGTTATCGTCATACAGATGGCGGTGATCAACTGGTCCCTAAAAGTCACACCTAAAGGATGTGATTGAGAGATGTGAATATTTGAGAAAATAATCATATTGATGCCTTATTAAATGACTAAAAGGTTAGTCGGTGTTTTTGACTAAAAGGTTAGTCAATGTGATGATGATACAATTATTTAATAATGATTAAATAATTTTAGCTAAGACGAATTAACTGTAATTCGTAAATTGAATATAAAAGGTTATATTTAATTGTTGTATATAATGTAAGCTAATTAAACATAAACCGTTATAATTAATTGGAAAATTATAAATATACGGATATTTATAATTAATGATATATTATAATGTCGGTCTTTAACAAATGACGATTATAATATATTACATTATATTAAAAGCTAAAATGACCGGAAAAAGTGTCCAGATACACTCGGGTTTTTCCGGTCAATGGGTAGTTATTTGAGGAGACTAAATCTCCTCATAAATAACCTAGGTGTGTCGTGAGAGTAAGGGGAAGCAAGGAAAATTCTAACCTAATTTTTACTCTCTCAACTTGTGCCTCCATCACACACTAAACACAAAACCTAAAAAGTTAACAGTAACTTTGAATCGATCTTTCTAGCAAAGGAAAAGGGCATATCTCGATCTATCTTGGGTGAGACAATTAGGAGGATATCTATTTTAATATCTGTTCTTAGGCCGATTTTGCTAAGGACCAAAGGTTTAATTCGTTTCTCTATATTTTATATCGCTTTCATATTTATGACTAGCAATACATATTATATAATTTTGTTATAATCCTAATTTTTAAGGAGATGTAAACAGTAATTTCCCACAAGTGGTATAAGAGCTTTTGGCTACAAAATTATATTATATGTTTTTCATTTTTATGAAATATAAATTTGAGAAAAAAAAAAAATTTTGATATTACCGAAAAAAAAAATATAGTCACGGCTGTTTTTTTTTTGTTGTAGCCGTGTGTTTTTTTTTTTAGGGTTTTATTTTTCCATTGTTGATTTATTGATATTGTTATTTTAATATGTTAAAATTCAATATAATAAATTTGTGGTTGTTTTAATTTGATAAGGATTAAATTAAAATAAGATGGAATTGTTTTGATTTTGTTGTTGCTATTATTTTCGGATTCATTGTTTTAAATTGATGATTTTTGAATAATGATTCAATTTTAATGATGTTCAAAGCGATTGTGATTAAATGAATATAAGGATAATCGATTTAATCATGATTTAGATGTTCATGTTAAAAGGTTAAATTGAATAATCTAGTTTGAATCAATTTTAATAACGATTAGATATTGAAATTTGTACCGATCTAGCGATATTGGCAACACCGAAATTTTTTTTTGTGCATCCCGGTAACTGTTCACTGCTGCTGTTTAAAAAAAAAAAAAAAAAAGTTTCTGTTTTTTTTAAATTTTGCTGTGTACAGCAGTTTTTTATTTTTATTATCTTTTTCGGTTTTTCCTTTTGGATAAAACCGTGAGAAGAAGAATCAAATAAAAAAAAAAAATTTTGGGTACTGGTACTGTTCACGTGAACAGTGTCCCGTAGAAAAAAAAAAATTTTGTTTGTTTTTTTTTTTTTGACATTATAAAGATAATGTTTGTTACGCGTAAGAAGGCACTGGAGGATTTCGCTACTGTCGCTTTTATGGAAGAGTCTAGTAGTTTAATTCTGAATAAGTCTCCCCCTAAATTAAAGGATCCGGGTAGTTTCTCTATTACTTGTGTTATAGGAGATGTCGTGATAGATAAGGCACTATGTGATCTTGGAGCTAGTGTAAGTGTCATGCCTTATTCTATCTGTCGTAAGCTTAACATGGGTCGTCTGAAAACGACCAATATCACCCTGCAGATGGCTGATAGATCTGTTAGGAGGCCCTTAGGTGTCCTAGAAGACGTGCCCATTAAGGTGGGCAAGTTTTTTATTTCTGTTGACTTCATTGTCTTAGACTTTGCTGAGGATACCCCTACCCAAATTATTTTGGGTAGGCCGTTTTTGTGTACTGCTGGGGCCATTATAGATGTTAAACTCGGGCATTTAACTCTGGCTGTAGGGGATGATATAGTTTCGTTCAGTTTACCTGACACTTTATCTAGACCAATGATACAGGATACTTGCTTTTCTGTTGATATCATTGATGAGTTCACTTATGAGTTTTGGCCGGATTCCTTGATAAAGGATCCATTGGAGTCTTTGACTTTGTTAGATGAGTGTGCAGATTATTCTGATGACGATGACACTGTGCTGAAATTGCTTGGAGCTACTGCAAATGAGGTAGAATTGACTGAC
Organism: Heliosperma pusillum; assembly: GCA_022085475.1. Lineage (NCBI taxonomy): Eukaryota > Viridiplantae > Streptophyta > Magnoliopsida > Caryophyllales > Caryophyllaceae > Heliosperma > Heliosperma pusillum. Next base: position 2,413 of record JAIUZE010067128.1, read on the forward strand.
GCGGAGGAAGAACAGCTGGGACACTTGGGTCATGCCTTGTGTTCCGCCGAGGTAAAGGTTCCCGAGCGTAAGCCTCTTCCAACTCACCTTAAATATGCTTTTCTTGATAATACTGAGCAATTTCCAGTTATTGTTAGTTCCAAACTGAATGAGGAACAGCTAACCGCTTTGTTGGCTGTACTCAAGAGGAACAGGAAAGCAATGGGCTATTCACTGGATGACATCAAGGGCATCAGCCCTGATGTCTGTATGCACAGGATTGAGCTGGAAGAAGGTCACAAACCTTGCAGACAGGGTCAGCGGAAGCTGAACCCGAAGATGGAGGAGGTTGTGATGACCGAGGTGATGAAACTACTCGATGCAGGTATTATTTATTTAGTTGGTCACTCCAAATGGGTAAGCCCAGTTCAGGTCGTACCCAAGAAAGAAGGTGCTACAGTTGTTAAAAATAAAAAGAATGAATTGATACCTACTCGACTAGTAACTGGGTGGCGGATGTGTATAGACTATAGGCAGTTAAATGCCGCCACCAAGAAAGATCATTTCCCCCTTCCTTTCATTGATCAGATGATAGAAAGGTTAGCTTCTCATGAGTTTTTCTGTTATCTGGACGGGTACTCAGGGTTCTTTCAGATCCCTATTCATCCAGATGATCAGGAAAAGACTACTTTTACTTGTCCTAAGGGTGTTTTTGCTTATCGTAGAATGCCTTTTGGTTTGTGTAATGCCCCTGCTACCTTTCAGAGGTGCATGATGGGGATATTTTCTGAGTATATAGAGTCTATCATGGAAGTCTTTATGGATGACTTCAGTGTCTATGGGAATGATTTTGATAAATGTTTAGCTAACCTTGATAAAGTTTTGCAGCGTTGTATCGAGGTTAATCTGGTGCTAAACTGGGAGAAGTGCCATTTCATGGTCAATGAGGGAGTAGTCCTTGGGCACTTGGTTTCGAATAGGGGTATTGAGGTAGACAGAGCAAAGGTGCAAGTGATTCAGCAATTACCCCCTCCTATTAACGTTAAGGGGGTGAGGAGTTTCCTTGGTCACGCCGGTTTTTATCGCCGGTTCATCAAGGACTTCTCTAAGATTACTAAACCACTTACACAGTTGCTATTAAAAGATGCTCCTTTTGATTTTACTGACGATTGTCTTTCTGCTTTTAACACTTTGAAACAGGCTTTGATCTCTGCACCCATCATTCAGCCTCCTGATTGGACGCTGCCGTTTGAGATTATGTGCGATGCAAGCGATTACGCACTAGTAGCGGTGCTCGGCCAGCGGAAAGACAAAGCTTTGAATGCTATTTACTATGCGAGCCGAACTCTGGATAAGGCTCAAGTGAAATATGCTACCACTGAGAAGGAGCTTTTAGCTGTAGTTTATGCGCTTGATAAATTTAGATCATACCTGTTGGGTTCTAAAGTTATTGTTTTTACAGATCATGCAGCGCTAAAACACCTTCTGAATAAGAAGGAAGTTAAACCCAGATTGCTGAGGTGGATACTCCTTCTCCAGGAATTTGATTTTGAAATCAGGGACAAGAAAGGCGCTGAGAATGTTGTAGCGGATCATCTTTCGCGTTTGACGCGACAAGAGGGGGAGGGTTCTCTTCCCATTAATGATTCGTTTGCTGATGACACTTTATGCACTATTTATTCTCTAAAATCTAAAGATGGTGTTGAACCTTGGTTTGCAGATTATGCCAATCACATTGTCAGCCAGAAGCTGCCACCTGATATGTCCTATCAGCAGCGGAAGAAATTTCTACATGATGTGCGGGATTATTTCTGGGATGATCCATACTTGTTTAAGTCATGCGCAGACGATCTTTTCAGACGCTGTATTCCGCAGTGGGAGACCAAAGCTATCCTAGAAGGCTGCCATTCTGCCCCTTGTGGAGGTCACCACGGTCCATCGCTCACCGTGGTTAAGGTATTACAGTCTGGTTTCTATTGGCCGACTCTCTTTTCCGACACTAAAGTTTTTGTTGCTAGCTGTGATGCTTGCCAGCGGACAGGAAACATATCAAAGAGACATGAGATGCCCCAAAACGGCATTTTAGAGGTCGAGATTTTCGATGTCTGGGGCATTGGTTATCAAGGACCATTCCCGTCGAGTCTAGGTAACAGGTATATTCTGGTAGCTGTAGATTATGTGTCTAACTGGGTAGAAGCGATTGCTACTCTCAACTGTGATGCCAAGACCGTGATTAAGCTGTTTCGTAAGACCATTTTCCCCCGTTTTGGTGTCCCTAGGGTTGTCATTAGTGATAGGGGTATCCATTTTAGGGAACAGCAGCTAACGACCTTACTGTCTAAATATGGTGTGAAACATCGTAGGGGTTTGGGGTATCGTCCTCAGACTAGAGGGCAGGTTGAAGTCTATAATAGGGAACTAAAGGAGATTTTAGGTAAGGTTGTGTCTAAATCACGGAAGGATTGGAGTGCCAAACTGGATGACACATTATGGGCCTACAGGACCGCATTTAAGACACCTATCGGTGCTTCACCGTATCGATTAGTGTATGGGAAGTCCTGTCATTTACCTGTTGAGCTAGAACATAAAGCCTGGTGGGCAGTCCGCCAACTTAATTACGATGCTAACTTGTGTGGTGAGAAACGTTTGTTGCAGCTAGATGCACTGGAGGAATTCCGTCTGAATGCCTATGATAGCTCGCGTATTTACAAAGAAAAGACCAAACGATAGGGCGACAAGAGAATCATACCTCGTGAGTTCCAAGTCGGGCAGAGGGTGTTGCTATTCAATGCCCGACTGCGTCTATTCCCTGGTAAGCTGAAATCCAGGTGGAGCGGTCCGTAAACAGTAACTGCTGTTACTCAGTTTGGATCCGTTGAGATAGAAGACCCCGAGGGTAACCGGTTTAAGGTTAATGGGCATCATGTGAAACCTTACTATGGAGCTGACAGTATCGTGGGTCGCGTCGAAGTGCTCTTCTTCGACGGAGACGAGGATCTTGATGATTGAAGCTCAAGGGTCCTGCGGGACCTTATAAACCTGCGCTTATCGGGAGGCAACCCTTTCTATTGTTTTGTTGTACCGTATTCAAAACTTTTTAGTAGTTTATTTCTGTTTTACAGTTCAAACAATTCCAATTGCGTAATTTCTTGCTTCTCGCAGTTTTGGCGTCACTTACTCTGAATTTTTTGTTCGATCGAGTAGCCTTTCCTGTCGATCGAACACTAAAGCCCCTCGATCGACCACTCTGGTTGCTCGATCGAATACTTCTGATGTGGTCGTTATACACCAAAAATAAAACCTAAGTCTACTAACTAAGAAGATAGCGGAAGTAGGGACGATCTCCACAGGGAGGAAACTAACTAACTGTAATCTAAATCTGCAAGTAACAATCTAGGGGGTTTTGAAATTGGTTTTAACTAACTAAATAAGATTAAAGGAAAGAGAAATAAAGGAAGAAATTAATATTAAATAAATCAGATAAAAGAGAAATATGCTAGGGTTCGGTCCACTGCAATATCGGCATCTACGGGTCAACTAAGTCAGTCAATCTATCAATGAGAAGAGCAAGGGTTTTCTCCTTTCGGTCTCAAACCACCCTAGGGATTTTCCTAATTAACTTTTGCCCTCTTAGGAGTCACCTATCAATTCTAAGCAAGCCTTCCCTTCCAATCTTTCGATCCAAGTCGGGGTTAACTACCTAGCCTAGTCTCCTGCGTGCACTCATTCGACTAAACCTCAATTAAATTGCTTAAACTAATTCTCATATTCAAGACTAACTAAAATAATCTATCCTAACATGCCTCTACTACGGTTTCCCTCATCCCAACATACAAGAGAATTAGCTACTCATGTTATTAACGATGCTTAAAAAGACGATTAAACTTATGACGATAGACATAATAAAATCGTAATTAACAAGCATGAACAATAACGCAGCAGTAATTAAGAAGAGTAAACACTAATTTAAAACAAAGGTTAAGAATAAAAGAGAGAAAAGAGAAAAGGAGTTTACAATCTTAGCAACCCGGCGTAAGAAACAAATCCACGTTGATAAACCCGAATGTAAACTAAAAGAAAGAAGAGAGTTCAGAAACTAAAAGCTAAGTGGTGATGATCAGGGATCACCCCATGATAACCTAATGACGAAAATAAGAGTCTTAAATAAGCATAACACGACTCTAAACCCTAATTAACTATGAACTTAAGGCCCATGATAGATTCTACTCGATCGAGGGAAAATACTCTTTGATCGAGGACTTTATTGGAGAAAATCACTCGATCGAGTAACAATTATACTCGATCGAGCAACTTTTCAGCGGCTACTACTCGATCGAGCACAGGACAGCTCGATCGAGCAACTTTTCTCTTCAACGCTCCTCGATCGACCAAAGGTATAGTCGATCGAGGTCTTTTGGCCTATCGTGTAGTGTTGGACATGGCTTTGGACTTGATTGCGAGCGGTTTCACGCTTTCCCATGCAAGAGCTTCTGTTCCGTTCCTTCCATTCTCCTAAATGCATGCAAAGTGGACTGTTTTGGCTCGGTTTCCGCTACTACGCAGCTTGTACCTACAAAATAGTAATGAAGTACAAAGTAGCCAAATAGGGGCATATAGTGACATAATATCACCTAAATGACATATAAATGCGTGCATAAATGGACTAGAAAGTCTATACAAAATGCTCGCATCAAACTTCCCCAAACTAAACCTTTGCTTGTCCTCAAGCAAACTAAATGCAGCTATATGGAACAAAATAAACCTAGGGGAATGGAGTAAGTCTCAGAGCTAGCTACAAGTCAATACTAAACAGTTTAATGCACTCATTCAATCGCTACAAAGCATAATACGAAAGTGAACGAATTTATACAATCTTAGAAATAAATTAGACTTTCGACCTTGCAAGACTCATCCAAATTTAGACTCTCACAGATCACTCTTCTCTCAACAAGCAAATGGTAAGTAAATATGTATAAGAAAGAGAGAAGAAAATATAGTCACTCACCTAGACTACGACCGACACAACATGCATTGCTAACTAATATGAAAGATGATTCAAGCACCGTACACACGCATAACCACCGTTCAAGGACAATCACGTGCCGAACATTTGCAAAAGTATGGATATGTGAGGCTAATTAGTAAGAAGGGGCAAAATAATTAATGGAAATGTGAGGGTAAATAGCCAAGCTAGTTCCCAACAAGACCGCAATAGAACTCGTTCCATTCTTCCAGCTATCAAAATTAAGCTCGATGCCTTAACAAATCTAGGCATATACAACACAAATCCCATAAAACACCTCGACAAAATAATGAAAAGCACAGGAGGTGTAAACAACAAAACTTCAGCCAATTATTTTTTCAATATATTTTTTCATTTTTTCTTTTCTTTTTCTTTTTCTTTCTTGGCTGACTGAGGAAAACCACTCGATCGAATGGAATAAGTCACCCGATCGAGGCAACAACTAACAATATCTGCTCGATCGAGCTGAAAACTGCTCGATCGAGGTACAATCAACACTTCTCTTCTTTTTCTCACAAAAAACCCACTCCAATCAATGAAACGAGCCAAAGACTGACACAACGGTAGAATATACCTCGACTACTAAACTAGCTCGGCAAAGGTAGGCTCAGTTTAGGATGTAGTTAAGGGCAACAGGCAGATATGGCTTTATGTGGAGTTAATGGGGTAAAATGAGGAAAAGGGAGATGCAAATATTCTCAAAACACGTAATACCGACCACAAACCCAATGCGTGCAGGCAATAAGAAATCAAAATTCATATACAAGCAAATGACACGAGATGTGGGGAGTAACTACTCTCATTCCTAGATGAACTGGTCATAGATGTCACCAGTTATAGGCTCTAAAATCTCAGAATATATAAGTAGTTTGCCAAAATGTTGAGTCAAGTCTACTAGTCAAATTTAAATTCCAAGACAAAATTCAATAGCTCACTATTTCGATTTCACTAAGTAAGTCAAGAAAGGTGCAAAGAATAGCATAAAATAGACTTGTAGTGCGATTTCATCATGAACAAGACTCCAATCCGACTCAACTATATGCAAAAATAAACGTGATATTTTTGATATTTTCAAATTTTTTCTAATGAACATGAATTGTAAACGTGAATGCAGTACAAATGCAAATGCAGACGCAAAAGGATGTAAAACACCTCCCCAAACCAAAACAGACAATGTCCTCATTGGCTAAAGCATAAAAGCATATAAGGGGAAAGGGAAAAAAAACAACCTACTACATGTTCCTAATGGATGAAATATATGCAAAGAATGGAAAAAGAAAAGGGAACAGAAAAACTCACAAAACAAAGCTTCCCCAAACCAGCATCAAACTGGGGGTCGATCGAGTAGAAATTCTACTCGATCGAGCACATTTCCAGGCATTACCGCTCGATCGAGCAGTTCCTCTTTACTCGATCGAGTAATCTCTTGGCAGCACAACCTTCGACTTTGAGCAATTGTTTTCCGCTTCTTTCTCCTGCAAAAACAATGCCAACCGATACCCAGAACAATACCAAAAGAAAGTCTAGCAGGAAAAAATAAATTGTTTAGATAAACTACGGATTATTGCGTAACGTCTAATCTAAGTAAATAGTCTAATTGTCTAACGAAAACGCAATAAATTGTTTTTACAAATTGCACGGGGTTGCAAACGTGGCTAATACCCAAATAGTTTCATGACAAGGCCACCGCTAGGCCTTTGACTTGCGGAAGTACCCTCAGATGTGGTAATTTCCGCCTTCTTCTTCCACACATACGGTCTTTTCTGGGAGTCTAGCTCCACTTCTGAATTACTCGAACATGTGTGAACTTCTTTCATCTTCGCTGGTACGGTAATCTCAACAGTCGAAGACGGATTCAGGAGTACTCAAGTCTTCCTCCTGAACAGTCTTACCTATCCCTCTCTACCTGCGCATACACAACTATAGAGAGAAAGATAAGAACAGTCTTAAGGAATTAGAAATTCCTTAAGATGAGACAGAAATAAATAACAGAAAATTAAATTGCCTCCCCGGCAACGGCGCCAAAATTTGATGTGGTCGTTATACACCAAAAATAAAACCTAAGTCTACTAAGTAAGAAGATAGCGGGAGTAGGGTCGATCTCCACAGGGAGGAAACTAACTAACTGTAATCTAAATCTGCAAGTAACAATCTAGGGGGTTTGGAAATTGGTTTTAACTAACTAAATAAGATAAAAGGAAAGATAAATAAAGGAAGAAATTAATATGAAATAAATCAGATAAAAGAGAAATATGCTAGGATTCGGTCCACTGCAATATCGGCATCTATGGGTCAACTAAGTCAGTCAATCTATCAATGAGAAGAGCAAGGGTTTTCTCCTTTCGGTCTCAAACCACCCTAGGGATTTTCCTAATTAACTTTCGCCCTCTTAGGAGTCACCTATCAATTCTAAGCAAGCCTTCCCTTCCAATCTTTCGATCCAGGTCGGGGTTAACTACCTAGCCTAGTCTCATGCGTGCACTCATTCGACTAAACCTCAATTAAATTGCTTAAACTGATTCTCATATTCAAGACTAACTAAAATAATCTATCCTAACATGCCTCTACTACGGTTTCCCTCATCCCAACATACAAGAGAATTAGCTACTCATGCTATTAACGATGCTAACAAAGACGATTAAACATATGACGATAGACATAATAAAATCGTAATTAACAAGCATGAACAATAACGCAGCAGTAATTAAGAAGAGTAAACACTAATTTAAAACAAAGGTTAAGAATAAAAGAGAGAAAAAAGAAAAGGAGTTTACAATCTTAGCAACCCGGCGTAAGAAACAAATCCTCGTTGATAAACCCGAATGTAAACTAAAATAAAGAAGAGAGTTCAGAAACTAAAAGCTAAGTGGTGATGATCAGGGATCACCCAATGATAACCTAATGACGAAAATAAGAGTCTTAAATAAGAATAACACGACTCTAAACCCTAATTAAGCTATAGACTTAAGGCCCATGATAGATTCTACTCGATCGAGGGAAAATACCCTTTGATCGAGGACTTTATTGGAGAAAATCACTCGAACGAGTAACAATTATACTCGATCGAGCAACTTTTCAACGGCTACTACTCGATCGAGCACAGGACAGCTCGATCGAGCAACTTTTCTCTTCAACGCTCCTCGATCGACCAAAGGTATAGTCGATCGAGGTATTTTGGCCTATCGTGCAGTGTTGGACATGGCTTTGGACTTGTTTGTGAGTGGTTTCACGCTTTCCCATGCAAGAGCTTCTGTTCCGTTCCTTCCATTCTCCTAAATGCATGCAAAGTGGACTGTTTTGGCTCGGTTTCCGCTACTACGCAGCTTGTACCTACAAAATAGTAATGAAGTACAAAGTAGCCAAATAGGGGCATATAGTGACATAATATCACCTAAATGACATATAAATGCGTGCATAAATGGACTAGAAAGTCTATACAAAATGCACGCAACAACTTCTGCGAAGAAACCTCTTGATCGAGCTGTTTTCCACTCAATCAAGAAGGATCCATCTCGTTTCCACTAGATCGAGTAGTGTTCTACTCGATCGAGTCCCTGGAGCACCTCCTTTCGGTTCGGTTTGGGGAAGTCGGTTATACGCGCGTTCCTGTAAGTTTTCGACTCTCTCTAGTTTGCAATTCTTTTACTTTACTTTGTACAATGGGGACATTGTACGGTTTGGTTTGGGGAGGTTTTGCATCAATATCGTGTCTGCATTTCGCTTTTACTGCATTTTCGTATGCATTATTAATCACTCATAAAATTCCAAAATTTTCAAAAATTTTCATGTTTATTTTTGCATTTTAGTCGAGTCGGAACAATTCTCTCCTACCCTTCATCTAGTCTCGACTTAAGCCTTGCACAGCTAATATCTGTTGCATAGTCATTTGCTTGTTAATCGATGCTGAACGAATAGACTTGACCTGACATGTTGGCAACCTACTTACATATTCTGAGGATTAGAGCTCTTAAACTGGTGACATCTATGACCAGTTCATATAGGATTGTGAGTAGTTACTCCCTCGTGTCGTCGCATTGCATGTATATGAAATTTGATTCTTATTGCCTGCACGTATGGGTTCGTGGTCGGTATCACATGTTTGGAGAATGCTTGCAATTTCCCTTTTCTCATTACCCATTTAACTCCACATTCAGCCAAAACTGCCAGTTGACCCACAATCTACATCCTAAATTTAGCCTACCTTGCGTCGAGCTAGTCTAGTGTTGGTTGTTGAGGTATTTACTTCATTTTATCAGTTTGGTTTGCATCCTTGCCACGGAGTTGGTATCTGAAGAATTTGGGAATCGAAGTTGAAATTGTTTCCGTGGAAATGTTAGCTGAATATTTTGAAAAGAAAAAAAAAAGATAAAAAAATAAAAAATAAAATAATAAAGAAAAAGAAAAAGAAAACGGTCCTATTCCCGTGCTTTATTCATATCATATGGGGATTCAGCAAGAGCTGAATAAGTTAACTAGTTTCGTTTCCGCTCCATCCTTTTGGTTCTAGTGAGTTGTCGGCCGAATCATGGCCGTGTACTTCATTATGAGATAAGAAGACGGATTTTGTTATTTGATTAAGATCAGGTAACTAGCTTGACGCTTTACCTCCTCTATTCCATTATTGTTTTGCCCCTTCTTACCCATAACCTCACTTATCCAAATGTTGCGAGTATTCGGCGTGTGATAGTCCTTGAATGGTGATTGTGCGTGTGTACGGTAACTGAATCTTTTATCACGTTAGTTGGCATTGCATGAACGCGACGGTCGTAGTTAGGTGAGCGACTATTTTCTCCTTCTCTCTCTTGCACATAACATGCTTACCCTTTGCTTTGCTGAGAGAAGAGTGACCCGTGAGAGTCCGACATTGATGGTCTAGAAAGGTCGACGGTTCAGTTCCTTTGCATTTGATATCATTGCTGAGTTTGACTGTTGCATTAAATTGGTTCAAGCGGGCGATTTGCAGTGGTCCGGAGTCCATTTGTTCCATTTATTTGTTCGCATCCTTTTTGCTTGAGGACAAGCAAAGGTTTGGTTTGGGGAAGTTTGATGCGTGCATTTTGTATAGACCTTTTAGGCCATATTTGCACGCATTTCCATGCTTATTTAGTAGTGTTTTACTACAAATGTCCCCCGAATAGTCTACTTTGGTTTGTTTTGTAATATTTGCAGATATGGACCAGAATGACGGAAAACTAGCTATTTTGTAGCTCCTCAAGCATGCATAAGTGAGTCGGAAAGGAATCTTGGTGTCTCGGAATGCATGAAGTCGTGTTGAAGGAATGGAAGAACGAAACCCATGAGTAAAACACTCGTTCGAGGTGTAAAAGCCTTCGATCGACTATTTTATTACTTAGAAGACCTCGATCGAGCATTTTTCTGCTCGATCGAGCTGCTGGCCTTGGAAGTTTTACTCGATCGACCACTATGGTCAGTCGATCGAGTGTTCCTGTCTCAAACTTTCCTCGATCGAGTACTTTTGACAGCAAATTCTGCTCGATCGAGAGGTTACATGCTGATGGGCTTCGCGAGATAGTGTGTTAAGCAATAGACGAATTGTTATTTGTTAATTTCACTTTTACTTAAGGGTGGAAAACGAGAATAAAGAGAGGAACTTCTTACCCTATACTTTATCTTTCACTTTGATTTTGGATCTGAATTTGAGGACTTCTTCCGATTTTCTTCTTCTTTGAACTTTGAGTATTATTGTTCTGGAATTCAATTAGCTATTTCTCTATGTCTTTTTGTTTCTTAATTATTATTATTGTTGTTCTTCATTCAATTATGCGTAGCTAATTCCTTTTCTAAGATTTAGGGGAACCATGGCTTAGGTAAGATGAATTGATTAGTAATATTTAAATTAGGTTTGGATGCAATCATCGCATTGAATAGCTTTTAATTGTTTGAAGTCGACGCAATCAATTGACTGGCTTGATACCCCCTTGACCTAGATCGAGAGATTGGAAAAGGACAGATCAGTGATGAACATTGGGATTATGCTAATGAGGGCGAGAGCTAAGTTAGTATATCTTAGGGTGAATAGCGGGCCGAAAGAACCTTTTCACTACCCACAAACCTGTTTAAACTTTACTTTGATTTTAATCCTGACCCTAGATGCCATGGGGAACCGACGATCCTAGTTCTTCTCCTATCTGTTATTTCACTCTTTATTTCTCTTCCCCTTTTCTCTTGAAGTGTTAGAAAATCAATTAAACAAAACCCCCAATTCCGATACTTTGACAGACTTAGCAAGTTATAGGATTCCCTCTCTCTGTGGATTCGACACCCGACTGCCTTTACTGCATTTTGTTGAGACCGTTAGGTTTTATCTTTGATAGGGTTGCGACAGCCGTATCAGGCCTGGTTAACTTGAGCATTGGCCGCATCCTGCTGATTCCTTAGGACTTGTGTAAGAGCCTCTAGAATGACGTTTTCTACGAGTCGAGGTCTAACCATCTTCATAAGATATAAAAACAAACAAAGTTAATCCTAACACTTAGCATTAACTGGGCATTGTGGGATGTGACGACCCTCGCGATAGCGGAAATAAAACATAACAAGCATGCGATTTATATAGTGGAAAATACGGTTATTTTTGAAACTTTTTACTTGCCGAAATAAAAGTACGAGGAATGTCAAATAAATACAAACTAAAGTAGAATATACTACAAAGAGACGTAGTCTCTCAAAGCGTTATCAAATATCAAAGTTGTTAGCAAACTAGCTAAGAAACGTCTAGGGGTAAATCGTTGAGGCCAACGCCCGCTAGCTCACACCCGAACCCAAAACCAACAAGCAAAATCCATCCAAGCAACCTGTTCATCCATGAAAACATGAAGGCCACAGTCAGTGGGGAGTAACTCCGGGTTCTCCCAGCCATATCACGAATAACATACTTAAACGGTAATACAAAATAGAAGCATACATATATATATATACATACATGTGAATTACGAGAAGGATAAATAGGCATTTCAATATATAAAGATATAGACGCATGAAGTACAAAAATCGTAATCATCATATTATAAACAAACTCGGGGAAGACACCCTAAGGCAACTATATACTCACTAGGGCTTACATCTCACCGTTAGCGGCATATATTTGATAAGATATAACTCGACATATAAACTGTACGCATCAGATTATAAACAGACTCGGGGAAGACACCCTTAGGCAACTATATACTCACTAGGGCTTGCATCTCACCGTTAGCGGCATATACTTGATATGGTAGAGACTCGACATATAAACCACGCCAAGTCACCCAACGGTCACAAATAATCAACATATAAACATCCGTCCAATCATACGAATATGGTAACATTATCTCTCACGGTTAATGACACGCACTAGCACCTTGTACATAGCAAGTATGATCAATTCGCATCCACGGGATAAATATTTCCCTGAACGCATACACGATTAACATTTCGTATATGTAGACTCAATTCCTCCTGCTAGGACGACGATATAAATATCCGATCCTAGTCTAAACCTGGACAAACTCTTGAAAGAACATTTTCCTATTCGACATGCGATACACATTTCACATCCAAGACTCGGTCAAACACAGAAGCCGAGAACCCCAAATTCGGTCAACCTTCACGAAAGAGGCGGAAAGAGCACAAGCATCATAAACAAGCGGTACGCTACATGCAATGACACCACCTCGCAAGTATACGACATTTAACGGCCAGGTCGATCAACGCATTGCGTTCGCCTCCAACAACGCTGTAATATCCCTACTAAAACATGCATTTAAGCATTAAGGACACATCTCCTCGTTCCGACATTCCAGTCTAACTAGCGAGGAGGTAGCCGGGGAACGAGAGTTCATATCACTTAACAATTAGAGCTCAAATCATAACATATGTAAAACCGGCTCAAAGGGGGATATATGAAAAACCCTCACAAAACATGCAATACAAGCGATTGGGATATCATATATTCTAAACATGAATATTCAATGCTAATACGTAAATTTATACGATAAACGACCCGTACAAACTATTATAAATGAAGAAACATATAAAAGAAGACCACAGGGGGTGCCAGCCGGTCCATAGGACCGGCCGCCGGCTACTCGGATGGCACTTCATCAACAAACAAAAACCATCAAAAATACAGCGAGGTCCCAGCCGGTCAGGGGACCGGCAGCCGGGCACCCGCCTGGGAACAACACAACACCAAAATACAAACTTTACTTCTGCTGCGTCCCCAACGACCGGCAGCCGGTCGGCCGGCTGGGAACAACACTCACCCGTGAATCAACATAGCTCAACCTTAAACTTCAACAATCAATAATAACTATCATCAACTATCAACAATCATCAACAATTATCAACAAACAACAACCATCATCAACAAACACAAATTCTATGAATAATCATCATATTCTAAATACGTTTACCAACATCAAAAACACATTAAATCACGTATTGATATCGAGTAACCCTTCACCGTTACCTTTACGCGTCTTCAATCGATTTCTAAGCCTTCCTCCACTAGATAGTAATCCTTATCGGGGTCTTGAAGGTCTCCACCTATACAAATACGACAAAAGATGAATATAATTCACCTTTGAGAAAGACGAAAAATTGAAAATGAGAAAGTCGATAATTTTATTACTACATAAGGTAGAGGACGATGAGAGCGGAAGATTAAGATGAAAATAAGGAGATTTGAGTGAGGAATGGTTGTGTAATGAGAAGCTTGAGTTGAGAAAGAAAATGGTGGTTAGGGTTTTGGGGGTTTGGTGAGGAAGAAGAGAGTAAGTGGAAAAGTGAGTAAGGGAGTTTGGATTATAAGGGGATATAAGGTGAGTGGAAAATTATGGAAAAATCCCAAAAGCGCCTTAAAGCGTAACTCACTCGAAATTTCGATTAAAGTCCGAATACGAACTCGGATTTGCTAAATTAGACACGGGAAATTAAACTCTAGACTAAATCTAAAATTACGCTGAAAAAGTATCCGTATAATATTTTTAATATAAAAATAGGGTACATTTGCGGGTGTTACAATCACCCCACCTTTTAAAAAGTTTCGTCCTCGAAACTTGAGAGTAGAAAACAAAAGTATCAAAGACAAGAATCGGTTTTCAAAATCAACACGAAAGCTTTTACAAGGGAAACATTTATGGAACGATGTTCATCTCGAAATTGTTTAAGGAAATTTTTTCATTAGTGCGAAACTTTATTTACGGATCTCAAGAGTGCCTATCGCGAACGAGAAATCTAATTATCCAGATCAAATTAATGTCGAAATAGTGAAATCGAAAATCAAACATGCGTTAGTAAGGGCAGGACTAGTCACCAGACGTCTCCAATAACAAGTCCAAACATCCAACCAACGCAAAATCCAAATATAAAAGCGAAAGAAATCTATTTTCTCCAAAAAGAGGATACAAAGTCCATCTTTAGACTTCTTTGAAAAGTTAAATAATAAATACAATATCGAAATTCGAAGGTTTTCTCAAAGATAAAATCAAAATAAGAAGACATTACACGTACATAGAGTGACTCGAACATCAAGTTCGCAAATCACGATACTAAGAGGTGCGTCCAACGAGCAAAATGGACCAAAAAGGGGAAGGATTGAAGAGTAGCAACTTGAGCAAGGGTCAATTCGAGGGAAAAAGGGAGGGATGAAATCCAAATCTATCTCTCATCCATTATAATTCAAAGGTCGCTCGTAACTCGACATCACCAACTTCGCGAATAAACTAGTCCTCGAGAGAATGTAATTTACACAAGTTACACCTCAACATTTCAGTCATTAGATTCCTACTAAAATCTTTCATAATCGCGAGACTTCAAGCCAATAACCTAATTATTCAGATCCAATTAGTATCTACTAAAGTCCATCGGCACGGTAGACTCCACAACTAACAATCCACATGAAAGATTCATTACGTACTCTAATCTTCTTAGTTTCATCAAAACTCTTACTAGAAACCACCAACAAAATATTTATATCTAGGGAAACATGATCGCTAACAACCACAAGGTAAAGGAGACTTACCATGAAAATCCATTGATTCAATTCATTCCTAAAACTCTTCATTCTAAATTATTTACAATGGACTTTCTCATCCTCAAAAGTCAAATCACAATACCTCAAGAAAGATCCGGTACTAATCCCAAATCACTTATATTTTGCCAAACACATGGCAATGCGACCCTTAATCAATTTATTTAGCTTACTAAAAATCGAAATGCATCGGTCTCCGCTTATGACAATATTCCTCAAGTTTTGTCACCAAATCAAAATTTCACAAAGTAATTATTTCTGTTAAAGTCCAACGTTTAAAGACAATAAATTATCAAATAACCTTTAAAGCAATCACCATAATCCTTAACAACAACAAACTATCATTACGCTTAGTTCGATCCTCAAAATGATATTGCAACATCAAGTTTCATAGTCTAAACCCACCAAGAGAGGTTCAACCTAAGTTTATCCTCAATTCCTTATACTCAACTAAACGTGAAACTAGCTCAATAGGGCGGGTAGGCACCATATGAGAAACATCTTCAAAACACACCTACTAACTCCTTACATTAGCAAATAAGAAAACTACCTCTCAAGAGAATAGGGAAGGCGAACATGATACAAGGAATACTAGGAAGCATCATCAAAAGACTACGATAAGATGGAAAGGATGCAGACAGAATAAGAAAGACGAGGTTTTTTTAAGGAAGTGAAACTACCAGTCACGATCTCCGGATTGGCATCGGCTTCGGCTCGACTGAGTACATAGATGGATCCTTTAGCCTTGGCACCGGGTGTGGGAGTCTGACGATCGGGACACTCACGAACGCGGGGACCTGGCTTCTTGCAGAAAAAGCAACAGAGGGGCCTATCATAGCATCTAACTCTGGGTGAATGGGTTTCCTACAACCGTCACCAATTCGTCCTTGAGCTTGAGTTTGAGAGGGAGCATTGAAACGCCTCTTATTAGCATAGGTATTAGAAGAAGAGGGAGTGAAAGGTCTTTTGTCATGGAATTTTGACCTTGGATTGAAAGAGGGGAAAGGAGATGGATTCTTCATCTTCGTTTCATCTCTAATAGCCTTCATGGAGTTCTCGGCCCATAGGGCATCATCATACAACTCTCCAAAAGAAGTAGATCTCCTCCTTACTTTGCTTTGGAGCAAAGCACTAAGCTTATTACGATAGTAAAAAGCTCGAAATTCATCATCCTTGATGAGTCCTGGTGCAAAGTGAGCAAGCTTGTTGAATTGAGTGATGAAGTCTTGAGTCATCAAATCGCCTTGCTTGAAATCGATGAATTCTCCGAGTCTTTGCTGCTTGAGCTCCTTGGGGTAAAATCGGTCTTCAACAAGAGCCTTGAAACATTCCCCATCGAAATTGATTTCAAGAATAGCGGTGGGATTAGCAATCGACCACCAGTTGTCGGCTTCCCTCACAAGAAAGTGCTTAGCAATCCTCACCTTGTCTTCTTCAAAGACTTGGTACAAGTCGAATTGCTTTTCCATCTCCCAAAACCACTCCGAGAGCTCGGTAGGGTCCGGTTCTCCACCATACGGCGTGATCTTGCTCCTAGCAATTTGGCTAACCACCCAAGCATAGCCTCCTTGGTGATTGTCTTCTCTATGAAGAGGGGCCTGGTAAACTTGAGCATTGGCCGCATCCTGCTGATTCCTTAGGACTTGTGTAAGACCCTCTACGAGTCGAGGTCTAACCATCTTCATAAGATATAAAAACACACAAAGTTAATCCTAACACTAACATAAACAAAGAGACTACCAAGTAAAGTCCTTAATTTCTACCCATCTCTCATTTATTATTTCAAGGTCAAGTAATTTAAGTTTAGGATTCACGTGTGTGCGTCGGGAGCGTTACGGCTCTGATACCAACTGTAATAACCCTCGCAATAGCGGAAATAAAACATAACAAGCATGTGATTTATATAGCGGAAAATACGGTTATTTTTGAAACTTTTTACATGCCGAAATAAAAGTATGAGGAATGTCAAATAAATACAAACTAAAGTAGAATATACTACAAAGAGACGTAGTCTCTCAAAACGTTATCAAATATCAAAGTTGTTAGCAAACTAGCTAAGAAACGTCTAGGGGTGAATCGTCGAGGCCAACGCCCGCTAGCTGACACCCGAACCAAAAAACAACAAGCGAAATCCATCCAAGCAACCTGTTCATCCATGAAAACATGAACGCCACAGTCAGTGGGGAGTAACTCCGGGTTCTCCCAGCCATATCACAAATAACATACTTAAACGGTAATACAAAATAGAAGCATACATATATATATACATACATGTGAATTACGAGAAGGATAAAGAGGCTTTTCAATATATAAAGATATAGGCGCATGAAGTACAAAAACCGTAATCATCATATTATAGACAAACTCGGGGAAGACTGTTGGAGCCAGTGTCCTCCACAGTTAGTGCAATAACATAAATAAATCTCTGTAGGTTCACAGGGTATACTTTGTATAATAATCAGTTGATTAACGTTTATCAATAACGGTTGGCTTGCTAGATAAGTTTAACGTTATTGTCATACAGATGGCGGTGATCAACTGGTCCCTAAAAGTCACACCTATAGGATGTGTTTGAGAGATGTGATTATTTGAGAAAATAATCATATTGATGCCCTATTATATTACTAAAAGGTTAGTCAGTGTATTTGACTAAAAGGTTAGTCAATGTGATGATGAGACGATTATTTAATAACGATTAAACAAAGTTAGCTGAGACGAACTAACTGTAATTCGTAAATTGAATATAAAATGTTATATTTAATTGTTGTATATAATGTAAGCTAATTAAACATAAACCGTTATAATTAATTGGCAAATTATAAATATACAGATATTTATAATTAATGATGTATTATAATGTCGGTCCATGTAAAACGACGATTATAATATATTACATTATATTGGAAGCTAAAATGACCAAAAACGAATGTATCCAGATACACTCGGTTTTTAGTCAATGGGTAGTTATTTGAGGAGACTAAATCTCCTCATATAAAAGAACCTAGTGGAGTCGTGAGAAGAAAAGTAAGGAAGCAGAAAAAGAAAATTCTAACCCTATTCTATTCTTTTCTCACTGGGTGCCTCCATCTCAACACACATCACAGAAAGAAAAAGTTAACAGTAGCTTTTTCACAAAACACAAAACAAAAGGTTAACAGTAACTTTTGAAAACTTCTAGCAATTCAAGGGCATATCTCATACAGTCTTGGGTGCAACGATTAGGAGGATATCTACTTTGATATCTCTGTTCTTTACGCCAATTGCTAGGACCGGAGGTTGATTTATAAATCTAAACTCTTATTCTTTTTTTCGTTTATGACTACTATAATCAAGTTATTACTATTTCGTTATAATCCTATAATAATTGTCTTGTGGTAATACCGATTTCCCACAAGTGGTATCAGAGCATAGGCCACGAAGTTGTTTTAATTTGATTTCATAAACCGAAACTGTTTATGTCGCTGTGTGTTTGACTCGATCGAGGACTTTAGTGTCTCGATCGAGCAGTTTTTGTGAGTTTTTGGTCGATCGAGTACTTGTGTTCACTCGATCGAGCAGTTTTCTCAAATTTTTGGTCGATCGAAGGGTATGTTCGCTCGATCGAGGACTTTAGTGTCTCGATCGAGTGATGTTTATACTCGATCGAGGGTCCCTGTTTGTCGACTAGGAAGAATTAGTCGATCGAGTACCTTACAGAATCGTATTTCCTTTCGTATTCGTTTTTATTTAGATTTATTTTGTTATTTTTAATCAGTTAAAATAACATACAATAGATTTGTAGATGTTTTAATTTAATAAAGATTAGATTAAAATGAAAATGAAAATGATGTTGAATGAGTTTATCATTTGAAAGGATATTAATTTTTCCCTTGTATGTCGATATGGACCATTTTTGCCGGAAAAAAAAAAATTTCTACCGAAAATTTTTCTGTTTTTGCTTTGTTCAAATTTTTTTTTTTTGGGGCCTTTAATTGTACATCATTCGGATTGTGTATAATTAATGTGAAACGGTTCACATATGCTTAATATCTTACATTTTGAAGCAGTTTGAAATGTTTAGGATAGTTCATTTTATCAGTAAAATGAATCGAGATTGTAATTGATGTGGTAATTACGGAATCACCACATAATTATAATCTATGTTAATAGGGTGGTTTGGATAATAAAACATCGTAATAACTGTATTATGTCTTGCATGTTTTATTTTAGTTGATGCTTTTATAATGTTTGTGGATTGTTTGAATGAATTTTAACGTTTTTACAATCAGTTGTAACTTAGTGTGGCCTTAGTAGATTGTGTTACCGTAATGATGGTAACATAGTCTTGGATGTATTTTGAGATCTCAAATCTCCATTATTTTTAGTTTTGGGTTTTGAAGTTAGTATGTAATAAATAGGATCAATGTAATTTTATTTGTTGTAATTTCAAAGAAGACTTAAGATGGAGATTGGAGCTCACTCCCGCTACATGGACCAAAAAGGGTGATCAAGTCAAGCTTCGAGGGTCCAATCAGTTGGATTCCAAGTTGTATTTTATTCTTTTTGGTAGGATAGGCCACACTAGGACATGTTTTTCTTTTACGTTTTTCATTCTCGTTTACATTCCATCACATGATAGATAATTGCATCATATTCCGCCTAAACCAAACCACCTAAATATGCATGTAAAATGATTCATATAGTTTGAATATTTTAATCATGGACATACAGATGTCACTCGCTTTTAGGGCCATCACCTTAGTTTAAATCATTCTCGAGTTGCTAGACATTCGTTCACTTAAAATGAATTAAAGTTAAGATGATGGGACCTTCCCCTATAAATAAAATTGAGACTAGTCTTTATAGGGAAAACTACTATGAGCCTCTTCTTCGTCAGAAGTCATAATATGACCCCTTCTACGTTGGGTAAGTAGTGAGCGTTGACCTATTTTATCTCAACATTATAGTACGAGTAATATCTCGTGATTATGATGGACTAAAGATAGAATTTACAGAAATTTATCGACCAGGAATTCTAAAAGTAGAATTAGCCAAGAGGTTGGCTTATCAATTTACATAAATTGAGTCTTGGGATCATTTATATAATTCTTGAGGGAGGTCAATTGTATAAATGCACGAGTCATCGCATTAAACAGTTTTTCATTAGACTCAAATTAATCACCACCACACGATGAACTGTCTCATATTATTTTCTTTTTCACAGTCAAATATACAGATATAACTGCTAAATAACAAATGGCTGGCCATACTGATGACCCAATGCCAAGTGCCACGCTCGGACGTGAGTCCTGGCTTAAGATGTTCATGGACACTATGAATCAGTCAACGCGATTGAAGAATAACGGGTCCAACTTTGCGGACTGGGAGGCGGCATTACGGAATGCTGCCATTGCTGACGGTAAGCTCAAGTACTTGACTGAGCCACTACCGCCAAACCCAGGCCCCAATGTAGGAGCAAATGAATCACTTGCTTATAGTGATTTCGTAATGGAGGCGGGTGCGATAAAGAACGTACTCATCTTTTCAATGGAATCAAATTTGCAAAGGCGATTCATTGCCCAAGGTACAAACAAGATTTTCACCACGCTCTCTAACGAGTTCTCGAAAGCTCCGAGGATTGTTAGCTATGAGCATACATGTCGCTTCTTTGAAGCGAAACTCCAGAGGGGCTAAGCAGTTAGCCCACACATTCTTGACATGATTGAGAATGTCGAGAAACTGGAGGCACTTGGTTGCAAAATCGATGAGAAGATCGTCATAGACCGCGTTCTTCATTCACTTCATGATGGTTTTGCCATTTTCAGGGCAAATTACTATATGAATGATATGAAGAAGAGTCTTCATCAGCTCCACTCACTCCTTGTACAGACAGAGAGTGATCTGAAATTGAATGGGAGTCTGAAACAGGACGTTCTCATGATTGGCAACAAGGGCAAAGCTAAGGGCAATGCTAAGGCCAACCTAGCTGTAGGGAAGCCGAAATTCAAAAAGCCAGGGCAAGGCAAGAGTGGGCCTGGTGAGTCTAGCGGTAGCTCACAAGGCAAGACAAAGAGCAAAGGAATACATGGAGTTCCACCTTGCCACAGGACGGCATTGGAGGCGGAACTGTCCTCGTTAATGCTGAAGACCGTAAAAGCAGGCCGCGTCACTCCCTTTGGTACGTCATCTTTTATTCATATGATTGGAATTACCCTGCAAGTTTCGGAACTTGGGTATTAGATACTGGTTGTGGTTCTCATCTGTGTAATCATTTGCAGGGCCTAAGAAACATCACAACTCTCGCAAGGGGTGATGTTGACCTGCGAGTGGGGAATGGAGCAAGAGTAGCTGCCGTTTGAGTGGGAACATATGTAATCCAACTCCCGAGTGGATTTGAGTTATTTCTGAATAACTGTTACTATGTACCCAGTTTATCTAAAAACATGATTTCAGTTTCCGTACTTGATAAAGACGGCTTTTCGTTTGTAATAAAGGATAATAGCTGTATTTTCTCTTTACACGAAATGATTTATGGTAAAGCAGTTTCCATGAATGGGATTTATGTTTTAGATCAAACCACAGATATATTACATGTGAGTAGTAAGAAAGCAAAGGTTGGTGACAAAGATCAAACCTATTTATGGCATTGTCGTATGGGACACATAAATGAAAAACGCGTGAAGAAGCTCATTGACAATGGGACTATCTCCCCATTTGACTATGCATCATTTGGCACGTGTGAATCATGTCTCATAGGCAAAATGACTCGAATTTCCTTCAAAGGTGTTGGAATGCGGCGCCTGCTGACCTAATTGACTT
>JAIUZE010067129.1:0-26726 GCA_022085475.1 Heliosperma pusillum
ATGAATGTGAGCAAGAAATGAAGGCGTAGCGACGAATCTAAGCTTGATAAAAATGGAGTTTAGGTTTTGGTGGTTTGTATGAGGAAGAAGAAGAAAGAAATGAATTGAGTTGTGGGAAATGAATTAGGTTTAGGGTTTGAGGGAGTATATGTAGGGTGAGTCGGAAAAGTCAACGAAAGTCAAAGGCGGCTCAAAAGTCAAGAAAAGTCAAACTCGCCTTAAAACGGGATTTTCATGGAATCTCGCAGAAATTCCAAATACGAACTCGGAAATTCTAAATTCGACTCGGAACATAAAATTTTAAATTAAAACTTAAATTTGCTGAAAATATTTCGTAAAATATTTCTACTAGAAAAATAGGGTACATTTCCGGGTGTTACAAGAACCTCCAGTGATCGGTACATCTGTACCCCATCCCATCTAGGTGAGAGTAGTTTCTCCTCTTAGTTTGCGTTACATCAAGTATGGTTTTTATTCCATTTTCTATGAGTTTTGCTAACATGATTAGCATTTTGAGGCCGTTTACTAAACTTGTTTACATATATTACCCAAATAAAAACTACCCCTTCCTAGCTACATTAAAACATTGCCTACCCTTGTTAAGCTAGTGATATGCTATGTGTGTTAGGGTGCTCTTGTATTTTTGGGATATTCTGAACCAGATGCTATTGTGAGCTTGTGGAAACAGGATTGCTGATTCCCGTGTCTTGGTGAATGGTGTGAAAAGAAAAGAAAAAATGAAATGAAAAGAAAGGAGCTTGAGAAAAAATGAAAATGAAAACATGTGTTGAAAAAACGAAGAAAAGAAGAAAGAACTGCTTCTTCTATGTTTGAAAATGAAAATGTTTTGAGAAGAATTCTGTTGATTTGTAATTTAATAAGCCAATATTCTTCTTTTGACTTTGATTATCGTGCTTGGAAATGATTCAAGGTTGGAATGAGCACTCTTAGACATTTGGTTGTTGCTGGCTTGACATTGGCTCCACATAACAAAATTCATTTGTCCACCTTCTTACCCATTATCCTTAGACTTCTTCTTTGTCTTCTGAGCTTGTTTTCTTATGCTTATAAATATGTTTAGCAGTGTCTTGTAAATTTGGAATGACGACCATACTATATTGCGGACGCATTCGCTTGAGTTGTTGATAGAAGAGTGTCACTTAAACACAAAATATTTTACCTTAATCACGTAGAATTTGAATGTTGAGTGTACCGTGAGAGTGCATTATCAAAAGATCATGCAAAAGCCGAAAAACTCCTAAGAAAGTCACTTATGCTGCGCAGTTTTGTAAATCTCGACCATGCATTGCATTTTTTCTATGCCCATGTTGTTTCGAAAATTTGATTTACTAGGTTGTTAATGCTTGATATTGAGATTTGTATGATAGATTGACTGCTTGCTTGCTTGCCACCCTTGTCTTAGTTATGTTTGTTCGCTTATTTTAGGACAAGCAAGGGTTAAGCTTGGGGGGAATTTGATAGGTGTAATATTTGTGTGGTTTTACCCCCTTATTTGGCTCGGTCATATATGTTATCTCCACTATTTATAGTGATTTCATCAGTTAATCTTGTATTGTAGTGCCTTTATTTGCCTTGTCTTGTTTTATAGGAAATAAAGAAATTTCTCCTGCTTTTCCTACTGTTTTGGCACTCATCTTAACACTCGAAGCTCTGAAAAACAAGTTATGGTCAAAATGATAGTATGGTGGTAGCATTGGCATTCCCGAAGAAGGAATTTAACTTAACGCGGGCTCAAAATGAAAAGATTTCGCGTCCCCTAACCGCAATTCACTTACCTTAGGGGATAATGGAAGTCAACAAAGGTCAAAGTCACGAAATCAATGAAACTCTTAAAGACGGAAGATAACGTCCCCTGTCGATTTTAGCATATGAGGATTTAATTTCCGACGTCCCTTTGCACCTAAAAAAGGACGAGTTCAGCAACTCAAAATCAATGAACTAATCGTATTGTAATTGCATTCATAGAGTATTTTTTAATTATTTGAATATAGAGTTTACGAGTACTTTTCTTACGCCAAAAGAGCTTGCATGTCATTATTTTAATTTCCGCCATTTTCCCCTTTCATTTATACCTCTTTATGTAGCCCCTATTCAATCTGATCTTTATCTCTATGTTCTTGTGCATTCATAGTAGTCAAATCTGGTGTCATACCCACTGGATTTAGACCATCCAAAGATCCTGCTATATTCAAACCTGGTGCATTAACTCGTTCCTCAAAACTTGCTGCATTTCTAGCACATCCATATAACCTACTGCATTCTTTTCATCCTTAGAACTTGTTGCATTCATACTATCCTTAGAACTGGTTGCTTACACACCATCGTTAGAACTTGTTTCTTTCATACCATCCACGGAACCTGCTTCATTCGGATCATCCCGGGGATCATTAACTCCTACTGCATTCAGGCCATCCGCATTCTGCAAATGTGCATTAGATAAATGTGCTACTTGCCGTAAAGCTTATGTGTGCAACCAAAGGTGTTGGTTCCATACATTGTGGTAGAAAATTTAGCCTTTACAAGCTTAATTTCCCCACATGAGGTAGTTCGCTGGAGTTGTTACTTTTTACCCTTAGTATTTCATCCATACAATATTGAAGGGATAGAAATGTGCGATTCAGGGTTTCTGGTTTAATTTCCTCGTATGACTTGATATCTGCATTAACAAGTTGACACATTGTCGTTGGTGCATGAATGGTTTGAATTGTTCTAAAATGACCTAGATCTAGGACATTTAAATTAGGGTTGTTTGGGGGCTGGCAGATTAACTCAATTTCCCACCTATCTATTGTCGCAGCTGCCACAAAGTCCGGATTTCTTCTTGATATATGTGGTCTTGTGTTATCTTGCTAAATAAATATCTTTCTAATCTGTTTGTCATGAAACTTAAGTTTAATGCTGGCAAAACTTTCTGCAAAATGCACTGCTTAATTAATGTTTTGTTGATCCTTTCAATAGGTTTCTGTTCAAGTGTTCCTCTATCCCTATTTTTACTTGCTCTTTTGCAGGAATTATTACACTAAATGGAAAATGCCAATGTTTTCATAAAGTGTACAATCCCATCTCTCTAAATTATTGGTCTTGCCACTGCTCCCATGAACATAATTTTGGTGATAAATCTTTTTGAATTACATATTCATTGTGGCTCCATTTCATCCGGCAAGAGGTAATATTTATGTGAACATCTAGTCATGAAGAACTATTTCTCTTTTATACGAACTATATCATACATGTCCTGAAATATCACACTGTCATGCAAACTAGGCCAATTTATCTTGTCTAAGACCCATTGCATTCTCTCCTTCATGTTTTTCTCTGTTAGTGATGATTTTACGGCACTATAGTGGCCGCGAATTTTCTTGCTTTGGACTAATATGTGAACGATGGAGGGGTAAAGGTTTATTGCACACGCAAGGCTTCTAACACTAGTTCGCTTATTTAAAGGAATGTGTCTTACATTCTCCAAATAAATAATAACCCTCCTCTTACTCCCCATGTAAATTCTGTCCACATTTGTAACACTTGATTTTATAATCACGGGTATTTAATCAAGTCGTTAATTTTATAAAATTCTATTTTACTTTTATCGGTTAAAATATTTAAATCGATGATTTATGTTTCAGAGCTTTATATTAAAGTTAAATTGAATTTAGTTTACTTGGGAAGAAACCGTAATCTGAATTGGTAGTACCCACCTTGAGTATCTAAGTATACTATTACTCACCTTCAAAAAAGAAACCCACAAATCTCCACCTCCCTCCTAAAATTTAAGCATCTTCGTCTCCTTCCTCAAACACCAAAATCTACATTAAACCTCCATCTTAAGACGGATGTCATTTCTTCGACTCTCAACAAAATTTGACAATTTTTATATCAATCTTCTACTCTCATTATTCTCTTCCTTTTGATACCATAAAATATCCCTCCAACTTTTTTTTATAATACCCATTTTTCTAGATCTAATCTTAAGACTGGCATAATTTCTTCGTTTCTTAACGGAATTTAATTTCGTTTAGTGTTCTGGAATCCTCTCACCGCACTCCTTCTTTCTAGATAATAAAATATTGAAACTTTTAATGATGTTTTAAGATCGTCTTCCAGATTTCGGTTTTTGGGTTCTTATCACGTTATTTGACGGGAAAGGGTTGATTTTGAATATTCGGGTAAAGGAAATCCGTTGATATCGTTAGTTTGCTTGAGGATAGCTTATTTGGAGAGCTAAATTAGGTAACATTTCGGGTTACTCGGTATCACATTTTATGTGTTTTAGAGTAGTTCTCATGTTAAAGATGAATTCTTTAGTATATACTAGTATGATTATGTGAATACAATATGTTTACTTGTTGAATTTCATCTTATATGCCTCAATTTATGGAAAATTGGTAGTGTTGATGATGAACCACCTTCTTGTTGCTTCAACATGTATTTAAGTCATTAATGATGGGCTACTTGTGCTATTGTGGTTTAATTGAGTGGTATGATAGCCATATGTGTGCGCAAACATATTTATTGACGGATTTAATTGATATTGCAAATGGGTTTGAGTTATTATCTCCCTTAATGTGAATCTTATGAATGTGATGCTGTACATGTGGGTTTTGGATGTAAATTTGGCATAACTTGAGTGTGAAGCTATTTTGGGGGAATATTGGTTGAGTTCAGAGCAAAGAAAAGTTGTCTCGACCTTCGTCACGGGCGTGCATATATGTCACGAATGTGACATGGGAGGTAGAACGAATACCCACCTTCGTCAAAGGCGTGACATACATGTCGCATGTCACGGCCGTGACGACCTACAGTTTCCTACACTGACCCCTTTTCGTAAAATGGTCATATCTCTTTCGTTACTTGTCTGTTAGAGGCGTGTGACCTACCGTTGGAACCAAAAGAGAATATGCTATCACCTCCCTGTGGAATTTCTTCATTTGCATGTCTAGAACTCAATTTATGACCGTTTAAAGTTCACTTTTGTCTTAGATAGTTTCCAACCATGATGGTGTAAGATGGGATTTATGTTCCTTATTGTTTATGCTTCTAGACCTTATATAATGCTTATGTATCATGTATTGACTCTTTTTTTTTTTTTTTTTTTTTTTTTTTTTTTTTATCATTTTTACATTTATCTTATGCCTTGTTCACATGTTTAGTGACGGTTTTGGATGTTTAGCTCATTTGAGTCATGTATATCTTGACTAGTCCGTTGAGTCTTGTTTGTTGGATGATATTGAACTCTCATTTCCCGTTTGTATCTTTATACTCGTTAGACTTTATGTCACAGCGATAAAGGTTTAATCCATTGTTGTTAGTAGGGATGTGGTGATGTTGTTGGAAGGCGAACACAATGCGTTGATCGACCCAACCATCAAATGTTGTATCCTTCCGAAGTGGTGTCATTGCATGTATTGTACTTACTTGTTTATTCTTGACCTCATATCCATGTAGTTTAGCCGGAGGATGATGCTTGTACTCGTCCGCCTCTAAAATGTGGTTGAGCCAAAATTGGGTTACTCGCTTCCGTGTGGTTTAGCCAGAGGATCGAGTCTTCGATGCGAAACCTTGTTTGCATGTCGAATTAGAACACGTTTATTCTGAGAGTCTGGCCAAGTTTAGATTAGGACCGTATTATATTATCGTCGTCCTACCAGGACGATAGAGTTTTGAGTATACGAAATCTTTATCGTATACGGTTCAAGGAAAAGTTTATCCCGTGGACTAGTTCGTCTTGTAAAGTACAGATGCTAGTGTGTGTCATTTACCGTGAAAGTATTTTTGATCACATGATAGTTGTTGGATGTCTATTATGGTCTTGTGTGTGGCACGTCTTTAACCTCTTCAGTTATATGGTTGCTAGCGGTGAGATGCAAGTCGTTAGTAGCGATATAGTTGTCATGGTAAGTTTTCTCTAGTTTTGATAATAAGATAAATATGTTGTGTTGATGTTCACATGCTTATGACGCTAATATGAGTTGTTATCATTAAATTTGGCATGAAACTTATATATATATATATATATATATATATATATATATATATATATATGATATTTTTTATATATGATGATGATATTGTATATATAGAATGATGATATTGTTTGTATATGATAATGAATACTTATATGCTTTTGTTATGTACGTTTTAATGTGATATGGCTTGGAGAACCCCGAGTTACCGCCTGCTGATTGTGACATTCATGTTTCATGAATAAACAGGTCGTAGGTTGGTCTTGCATGAGGTGTTAACGAGTGAACTAGCGACTGATGTACTTGCGGCGATTCACCCTTAGCGTTGTAGTTTATACTAGTTATATTATATCAAGGGATCGGGATCCCTTATATCAATTTATGTTACAATTTGTATATATGGTTTATTAAACTAAGTTTTGCTTTATCTAACATCATGTGACAGACGCGGTTTTGCCTTTAAATTTTTTAAAAATCTCGTATTTCCGCAGCAAATCTATGTATTTACTTTATTGTGAAATCACGGGCTGTCACAACATTCACAAGTTTCCTCATTTTGATTTCCCCGTGCACTTGTTTCCAATATTTGCATATGGTTGTTTCAGAGACTTTGTACTCATCCATTAATCTTTTAAACAAACCATATTTAAGCTTTCCATTTGTATAGTTGGTGACCATGATTTGTGCAATTAGCTTATGTTGTACATTAGTCATTCTGAAATGATCTACTCCTTTGCTTGTGTTGGTCTATTGTTAATGGGTGTTTGAAAATTTTGTTGCTCAACTCTTAGAAGTAGCCCTAAGAAGGTGTCTGATAAGTTTTCATGTCAAATTGTTTCAGAGATCGGAATTAAGGCACGGGTAGGCTGGAATGAAGTTTGCGAGTGATGGTGATTTGTTGTAACTGCTGATCGATGAAATCTCGTTGGAAGCTGGTGTGGAGGTTGAGATCAAGTCTGAAGAAGACATTCTGATTTTGCTGATGCATCTTTTTTATTCTTAATTTCTCTGTAATTTTTGTCATTGATTTTGTAAATGCGTTTCTTTTCTTCTTTTAGTACTCTGGTGTGGAGTATTTAATGAGTTTGTAAGCTATGCTAGTTTCGTCTATTAAATGAATCTGTAATTTTCTTGGAGGGAAAACGTACAAAGAGTAGGGGAAATGTGTACAAAAGTGGAGGTAATCTGTAAACTTTAATGTGAAATTTAATTGTGGAGGGAAATGTCCCTTCAAAATGAAGTTTTTTGTTAAAGTTCCCCACGTAATCTTTAACCTGCATGTTTGTTGTGGGAGAACTAATCACGTTGCCTCCCTTATATGAAAATCAGACTGAAAAGCAAGAGAACAAACGGTCCCCATCCAATTATTGGGTCATGCTCATTCATGGATATGATTTACTCAATCATGGACAGAAATGACCATTATAACCTTCACATATTTACAACCTCATTTCCCACTTTGTATAATCCTCTCAAATTACAATCCATCTCCCTCAAAACACCATGCTTCCCGACTGCCGCCTCCCTTCCCACACCGTCCACATCCCCCTGTCACCGTAACCAAATGCACTTAAAACCTGCACCGACCCATCCCTGTTACCGTCACCAGCCGCGCCGACCTCTGTCACCGTAACTATCTGTGCCAACCATTAGTCACCATAACTATTTTGCCCTTTTTCCAGGAGCACTTGATTTCATTACCATTGTAGCTAAAATATTGCCCTCTTTATCAATGGCAAAAGTAAACTAGGGAAGCCAATTTTTGAATGATACCAGCAGAAGAGAGTGTACTGATGACCCATTATTTGAATTGTGGTGATTTTATGATCTCAAATTCCCTTCAAATGATTTCCCATGATGAGAATCTAATGGCTTGTTACGTGATTGCATACTACCACCAGGGCCGACGCCTAACCCTTACCCTCTAAACGCCGCCTGACGCCACCACCTAGCAACAGGGGCATCGGTCGGTCCTGATCACCGCATGCCACCCACTTGCTTACCACCGCAACCACAACCATACTCGACATAAAGTTTTCATTGACAATTATTTCTTCAAACCCTAATTTCATTCATTTAAATTAATATAATCTCTTAAAATTGATATAACATCATTAAGAAAAAGTAAAAAAAATAGATTAATACTTGATCGGCATGAGAATTAGCATCAATAATTGACTAATCTTGACATATTCGATTAATTTAAGAGAAAGAGAATTAGAGATTTTTTTTGGGGGGAAGGGTAACGTATGGGAAATAAATGACAAAAAGTATGTGAAAGAGTAATGTGCATCCATGAATGAGTAATTACGTTCCCAATTTGTATACCACTTGAATCAGTTAGGGGTATATTAGACTTTTGAACCCTTTTCTTGGTATTTGGCCAAAATGAAAGGTAAACAAATCACTGGGACAAAGGGAGTATTACCGTAGCTATTACACAGGGTATATTGACTTAAAAAATATCCTCCCTAAAGATAGAACGAAGCTCAATCGAAGCGTAATCTAAATACGAAATACAAGTACTAATACTAATACCTTGGTTAATTAGCTAAGTAGTTGATAGCTCGATTTGCTTCACGATAACAATGATCTTGTTTAACATTTCAATCTCCACATTTAATCATATTCTTGCAGCGTTGAACGAGATACTTCAAATGGATGGTCTTATTGAGTCGCTATCTTTTTTATTTTTTAAAAAAGAAATAAACCAATATCGATTAAAATATTATATCTATGTCATTTCTTCAAAAACAGAAATATTACGAGTGCTTACATTTCACTTTTATTGTTCTCTTTTTGTATTTTCCATATCTTAAGTTAATTGTCATGGTTTTAGAAATAGTAAGTAAATATAGTGAACTACCTATTATACCCCATACTTAAATAACTTCTCATTTTCATTTGGTTTATTTGGTTTATTTGGTTTATACTCGTATTTAAATTTATTAGTAAAGAGATAGTTATGATATTTCAACAATTTTTCTTAAAAATAACTTTTAGTCAAAGTAGCACAATAAAATTGAAATCGAGAGAGTATATATGTATGTCCTTTTTTTTAAATAGAATTTTATAAGCCAATTGTTAAATACCATTGACAAATTATTTTAAATTGTCGCCAATTTTTATGAACTACCTAATTTACCTCTCCCACCCCAAACATTAAACTAGGAGAAACAATTTAATCAACAAATCGAAACTAACAACTAATAATAATATATAATCAAATACCATCCTTAACCAATTTTCTAATTACATAATAATTTTAAAAAACCTCCAAACTCTAAGTAAATCCCAAGAACTAAAGAATATAAGAGGTAATCCTCAAATCTTAGGTAACATCCTCATAAGATTGACTAAAATAAAAATTAAATGCTTAGTTTTATAAAAATTAAATGCTTAGATTTAACTAAATAGGTGGAGATTAGATTAAACTTACCAACAAAAATTGATTAAGGATGAACAATCTTCTATTAGTTCTAAGAATCTCCTTTTGATGATACTTCCTCCGTCCCAGTCAAGTGTTATCTATTTATTTTTTGGGCTATATCAGTGAATTGTTATCTATTTCTATTTTTGTTAACTTTTACACAAGTGGGCAAGTGGTCATGTGAAGTGTGCAAGTGGATATGTGTGACAACTCTTTAGTTTATCATTATTTTTCTCTCTTTTTTGTATTTCCTTGGTTTTTGGGCAATAACGAATAGATAAAAAAGACCGAGACGGATGAAGTATTAAGGTAGTGATAATATGATAATAGGGTTTTAGGGAGAGTTTAAATGCATAAGGGTTATAATGACGGTTACAAGCCTATTTAAACTAACCCTTAAACACATGGTCTGAAATAATAGAAAACTGAATTAAGCCACACAGCTCGATGTGACTCGGTCGAGTCCCTCCCACTCTACCGAGTCTCAAACCTACTCATCCTGAGCGCGCTAGAATAGTAGAAGACCCCCAACTGGGTTCTCAGCCTCACTCGGTCGAGTACCAACCTCATACTCGGCCAAGTCCTAATGTAATATGGAGTATCACAATTTTTCTCGTGTGATTGTTGTGTGCAAAGATTTTGAGGTAGAGGGTATATATAGGATGTAATGGTAAGGTGATGGGTAAGTGATAGGCTCATATTAGTACTAGTTTATTTAGAAGGTTTAGTGGAATAAAGCGTTGTTTGGATAGGGTTTTGCAATCTTATCGTCATAAATGCCCACTTTCCAAACATCGGCATAGACTTCGTATTTTGAGCCAAGTTCGAAGGGGGTGGCATGGTATGGGAATCATCATTACTCAATATTTATGCGTTGAGGAGCGGAAGCCAATTCAGGAGTGAAGAGGTGCTTGCACTACACGTTTTTGCAAGGAACAAGTGGATCTAATGCGCACAATGCACATCAACCAAACGCACGGTGCGCTTGCAGCTCCAGATTCGAGGCAGACGTTTAGGCGCACAGTGCGCATAACATGAGCGCACGGTGCACAGTAATGGAACTCTGTTTTGGACTTCTCGCCATTAGCAGCCATTTTGAGGCCTATTATCCTACATAAAACTAGACTATATATAGATGATAAAATTAGGTTTTCATCACTCATTCTTTAATCTTTGGCTTGTTGAACAATTTATTAAAGTTGTAATCTTGAGATTTTTCATCTATTGTGGGTATAGATCGAGAATGGGTAACTACTCTTATTTTCTTAATCCATTCCAAAAGGTCGAATCTTTTGGTGGTAAGACACCATAATCTTCCTCTATTTATCTTATTATTGTTAATCACTTTCTATTAATGTTTGGTTTTTAATTTATTGCTCGATTAAGTTGTTGTGTGATTTTCTTGCATCTTTAATCTTGTTTAAGCTATTAATCTTTTCTTTGTAGAATTGTTATGTGTGATTTCCTTGCAATTCTATATTATGAAACAACTTGTGTTTTGAGTTAGTGAATGTGATTTCTTCCTAAATTATTTCATGAGAAAGTGGTTATCTTGTAATTAGGCATTAATTGTGTTCATTGTGCTTGATTACCCTTATTAGATCTCTCATGCTTTATCTTCTTGTTGATTTAACTAATTTTTGTGTTCTACTTGGTGGTTAATAAGTTGGGTCATTAATTAAGTGTGATTTCCTTGTTGTTGGCTTTTATTCATGAGATTTAAGAGGTTTCCTCCATAATAGGGTGATTTGGATAATAAGAGGTTGGTTTGTGTCTATGATCAATCATTAGAGGAAAACCGGGTGGATTGGGTTAAGGTTTTTCTCAACTTGATTAATTTCATCTCTTAATTGCTTTCTTGTGTTGCACTTGTTTAAATCTACTTGTTTTGAATCAAAACCAAAACCCCTCATTTGTTACATATTGCTTGTGACTTGCACAATTGTTTTTTTACACTCTTGTTTACACATTTGCTTTCCCCCTTCCCTTGGGTTCGACCCTTCCTTTCTACTCTACTTTAGTTAAATTAGTAGGTAATTAGTGAGTTATAAATAGTTAATTTGTCTGTCTTTAATAGCAACGTTTTAGGTGAGTCAAATTTTGGCGCCGTTGCCAGGGAAGGTAACGGTTTTGCTAGTGTTTTAGTTGTGTTTCTAGACTATTTATGATATTTCTATTGCATTTGTGTTTTAGTAGCATAATATTCATCTTATATTTATTGCTTGTTTTATTTCCGTTATCTTTGTGTGGATGTTTTTATTGTGTTTTGTGATGTAGATTTGTATGGTTCATACTAGGAGATTTGGTGACCCTTTGCTTCCTCTCAACCCGGAAATTCAAAGAACTCTTGTTTGGCTAGGGGGAGGCATTAGAAGAGAACCACCGGTCATTGAACAAATTGACCGAATTTCTCAACACAATAAAGTAGAGGATAATCATTCCTCACCCTCTACTTCCAACAACACTGTTTTTGTCATAGAAGAGCAACCACCCCCTCTCAACATTTAAATGGGAGAGAAAGGTGAAAACTTGAACCAGGGTCGCACCATGAGGGAACTCACCGCCCCAGATCTTTCACAAGTTCCTCTAGGCATTAGTTTTCCTGCTTTAGTAGAGAAGGCCATCTTTGACCTCAAATCTGGGCTTATTCACCAACTTCCACAATTCCATGGGATAAGCATAGAGGATACGAACAAGCATTTGAATGAATTTCACCTTGTTTATACTAGCATGAAACCAAATGGTATCACCGATGAGAAATTGCATTTAAGGGCCTTCCCTTTTTCTCTAAAGGATGCGGCAAAGGATTGGCTCTATTACATTCCTACGAGAAGTATCACAACTCTGTTAGCCATGAATAAGGTTTTCCTAGAGAAGTATTTTCCACCTACAATTTCCGTTATATTGAAGAAACAAATTGGCAATGTGGAGCAACTACATGGGGAGAATATGTATGAGTATTCGGAAAGGTTTAAGCAATTTATTGCTAGTTGTCGTTAACATGGGTATTCCGAGTATGATCATCTTCTTAATTTTTGTACGGGCTTGAATGAACAAGATGGAAGAATGATGAAAGCCGCTACTCAAGGTGGGATAAAAAATGTGTCGGTTCAAGAGGCTAATAATTTAATAGAGAAGCTAGTGGGAGGTGCATGAACCTATGCATGAACCTATGGGAGGAAGTTTAAGAAGGTGAACCTCCCTTCTTCATCAAGCCATTTTTCAACTCCCATAAACGAGAAAGTTGACATGCTCACTTCCTTGATGAAGGAAATTATAAAGGGGAATTCGCATACTTCACATGTGAAGTTTTGCGGTCTTTGCAATGATCCCATTCACCCCACCGACGGGTGCCCAACATTGTTTAATGAAGAGGGTGATGCATCGGTAAAGGCTCTTGGTTTCGGCCAAAGAAAGTTTGACCCATTTTTTAATACTCATAATGAGCGGACCAAATTTCACCCAAACTTTGGTTGGTGTGGTAATCAAAACTAAAATTAAAGGCGGTCAAACAACTCCTTCTTCCAAAAACCTCAAAACAATCAATCAAACAATTCTACACCCTTGGAAGAAATGATGAAAACTCTTGCTACAAATCAAGTAGCAATGCAAAAGGAAACTCAAAGTTTGGAAGCTAATACTAAAGAGTTTCAAACCGCCATCCTTCAACAACACCGAATTACCGATTATAGGATTGGTAATCTTGAAACTCAAAGTCGTCAAATTCTAACTTACTCAAGGAGGGAGGCTCCCTCATCATACCATACCTCCACCCACTAAGGAGAAAGCTCAAGAGGTTTCCTTGAGGAATGGTAGAGAATTTGTGGAATTGCCGAAACCTCCTAAAACTTCAAGACCCCCTCAAATTCTTCATGAGATAGAGGATATAGTTGAGGAAGAAATTGAGGTCAGAATGGAAGATGATCAAGTTTCTACACCGAAGCAAGTGAATGACATGCAATCACTTCCCTTGCCGGATTATGAGTCTGCAGCTCCTTTTCCAAGTGCTCTTAATGATACAACGGTGATGGACAAAAAGACTTCAAGCCTTTATGAAATATTTCGTAAAGTTGATGTAAACATTCCAATCCTTGATCTTCTTAGTAATGTGCCTAAACATGCTATGTTTTGAAAGAATTGTGCACTATTAAGCGGACCAACAAAGCTAAGAGTATTAGAAAAGTGAAAGCTATTGAACATGTGTCGGCTATGTTTCAAAAACGTTTGCCTCAAAAGTGTGTTGATCAAAGCATGTTCACTATACCTTGCAAAATTGGAGAGTTGGAATGCCAATGGGCTGTGCTTGACTTAGGTGCTTCTGTTAACTTGTTACCTCATTATCTTTATGAGTCGCTTAAGTTGGCTCCATTGAAACCAACTCATGTAGTCATTTCACTAGCCGATAGGTCAAACATTTATCCAAAGCGCATCATTGAGGATACACTACAAGAATCAAGTCCAGTACCGACCGTTTTTAGCGGTCGCTAATAGTGAAAATCGGTCGGTAATACCACTTACCGACCGTTTTTTCTTCCGTGGCGTCCGAAAAAAATCGGTCGGTAAATGTGGTCGGTAAAGGTTGCATACCGACCGATTTCCAATCGGTCGGAAAAATACCGACCGAACAATCAGTCGGTAGATAGAAAATCCGTCGGTGCTATAACATATTGACTTGGTCAATGTAAAGGCCCAGTCGGTCGGTATTGGATAATTCGGTCGGTAATTACCGACCGATCGTCGGTCGGTGAAAGCAACTTTCGGTCGGTGCCATATTTAGTCCATAAATAATCAGAAACTTTTTAGACGGCAATCGGTCGGTAAATGACTATAGTCGGTCGGTAGATGTTATATGTCGGTCGGTAATTTGACTTGTCGGTCGGTATCCGATGTGAACGATTTGGGTGATTTTGCTTCTTATTTTCCCCCATTTGCTATATTTCCTGCAAATTTTTCAAAATATATACAAATGCATTCGTACATAATTTTTTGAAACGAGAAACCGTCTTTCAAATTAGAAAATTTCAACAAACTACTAAAGTTTACATTACAAGTCTTACAACTACTAAAGTTTACATTACAAACTACTAAAGTTTCAACAAACGAAGATAACCATAACGCTACATGTCTTACATAACCGACTGATAATTTGATTACCGACTGTTTTCGGTCGCTAAGTTATATTACCGACCGTTTTAAATAGCGGTCGGAATGTGCGGTCGGTGCAAGGGTTGATTCTTGTAGTGGATGTCTTGATCAAGGCAGGGGACATGGTTTTCCATGCCGATTTCTATGTGATTAAGACGAAACCCAAGAAAGGCAAAACCCCCATCTTGGTGGGAAGGCCCTTCATGAAAACTTCCAATACTAAGATAGATGTATCTAGTGAATGCCTTACTATGGAGTTTAAGGGTCACTTGATTAGATATACCATTTATGCGGCTATGAAGTATCCTACCGAAACCTCTTCTTTGTGCTTCCTAGAGATCCTTGACCCTATTATTCAAACCATTTACAAGTTATGTAAAAGTGATCCTTTGGATGTTGCATTGACTAATGGAATGGCTGGAGAGGATTTGGGGTATGCTTTGTCTTGTAATTTGCAGGAAACTATTTAAGAATTGGAGGGAAATCCACCAATGAAATAGTGGGAAGAAATTGAAGCAATAAAACTTCCAGCACCTTATGCGCACCGTGCGCATAAACAGGGCGCACAATGCGCACTTCCCTCTACAAACACAATTTTTTTCGTTTCTTCTTCGCTAATGGCGGAACTTCCGAAAGAGAAACCTATTCTTTCTATTGTGAGGGCCCCTATTATTGAATTAAAGCCATTAGCAAGCCACTTAAAGTATACTTTTCTAGAAGAGAAAGAAACCTTGCCCGTGATTATTTCAAGCAAACTTACAAGTAGCCAAGAATGCTCTTTAATTCAAATTCTAAAGAAGTACAAGAAGGCTATTGGGTGGAAAATGGCCGACATCAAAGGAATAAGCCCAACTTTATGCATGCACATGATTCTTTTAGAAGATGCATGAAGGCAAACCCGTCCGACAACCTCTACGATGTTTGAATCCACCTATGATGGACATGGTCAAGAAAGAGGCACTCAAAATTCTCCATGTAGGTATGATCTATGCCATTTCGGATAGTCAATGGGTAAGTCCAACTCAAGTTGTTCCCAAGAAATTGGGGCATACCGTAGTCGAGAATCAAGACGGTGATTTAGTCCCCACCCGAGTTCAAAATGGGTGGAGGGTATGTATCGACTACAGTAAGTTAAATGCGGTAACACGAAAGGACCATTTCCAGCTTCCTTTCATGGATGAAATATTGGAAAGGTTAGCGGGAAAGTCTTTTTATTGTTTTTTGGATGGTTACTCGGGTTATTTTCAAATTCCCACAGCACCCGAGAATCAAACAAAAACAACATTCACATGTCCCTTTGGAACGTTTGCCTGTAGAAAAATGCCCTTTGGGCTTTGTAATGTACCGGGTACGTTCTAAAGGTGCATGATGAGTGTCTTCTCGGAACATGTGGAGGATTTCATTGAAGTATTCATGGATGATTTTACCGTACACGGTGAAAATTTGAGAGTTTTTTGAGTCATTTTTCTTTGGTCTTACAACTATGCATTGATAGTAATCTTGTACTTAATAATGAGAAATGTCATTTCATGGTTGAAGAAGGAATAGTGTTGGGGCACGTGATATCCTCTAAGGGGATTGAGCTCGATAAGACAAAGGTCGATACCATTCGTACATTGCCTTATCCTACTAATGTGCGTGAAGTGAGATCTTTTTTAGGTCATGCCGGGTTTTATCGACGATTCATCAAGGACTTTTCCAAGATTGCCGCTCCCTTATGCAAGCTCCTTCAAAAAGATTGCGATTTTATAATGAGTGAAGGATGCAAAAAAGCTTTTGATAAGCTCAAGGAGAAATTTATAACGGCACCAATAATTCAACCTCCTAATTGGGATGAACCCTTTGAGATAATGGCGGATGCAAGCAATTATGCCATTCACGTGGTTTTAGGCCAAAGGGTATGGAAGCTTCCACATGTTATACAATATGCTTCAACTATGATGAACGAAGCTCAACGGAATTACACTACCACCGAGAAGGAGTTTCTTGTGGTAGTGCTCGCTTTGGAGATATTTTGTTCTTATATCCTTGGAGCTAAGGTCATCATTCTCACCAACAACATGGAATTGAGGAATTTTTCAAACAAGAAGGAATCTAAACCTAGATTGATGAGATGGGTACTCCTTTTGAGCGAGTTTGACATTGAGATTCGTGATAAGAAGAATTCAACCAATCTTATGGCGGATCATTTAAGCTGAATCATCCTAGAGGATTCACAATTAGCACCTAAAGAATCCATCAAGGAAGCATTACCCGATAAAACACTTCTTGCCTTAACCACCTTGGAACCTTGGTATGCTCACATAGTCAATTACTTGGTCTTACACAAGTTCCCACCGGGTTTTTCCCGCTCTCAATAGGACAAGATCCAGAGTAACTTCAAATACTATGTGTGGGATGACCCTTATTTATGGAAGTATTGCTCCGATTAAGTTGTAAGACGATGTGTGGCGGATAAAAAAATCGTCAATTCGCTTTTGCCATGATGAGTATGCATGTGGGGGCCGTTTTGGGGCTAAGAAGACGGCCAAGGAGATGTTATGTTGTGGTTTCGTTTGGCCAACACTCTTTAGATATGCTCACACCTTGGTGAAGGCTTGTGATAGATGCCAACGAATGGGCAACATTTCAAAAATAGGAGAAATGCCTCAAAATAAGATGTTGTATTGTGAAATTTTCGAAGTGTGGGGTATCGACTTTATTGGCCCATTTCTTGTCTCAAATGGGTATATTTACATTCTATTGGCGGTGGATTATGTTTCCAAATGAGTGGAGCCTTAGGCCTCCAAACCCGATGATGCAAAGGTGGTTAGTGAGTTCATCAAATCAAACATTCTTTCCCGCTTTGGTTTTCCCAAGGCATTGATTAGTGACCGGGGTACACATTTTTGTAACAAGGTCATTGGGGTCTTGCTCAAGAAATATGGTGTTCTTCATAAGGTTTCCACGGTTTATCACCCTCAAACCAACGACCACGCCGAGGTTTCGAATAGGGAAATCAAGGCTATTCTTGAGAAAACTGACCGGTTGTGTCGCAGTCCCGATGCAAAAATAATTACCCACACTTAGGCTAACAACATAAAGAATGTAATTAGGGAAGTAGGGATCGATCCTCAGGGAGTACGTATTAACTATGAATTGCTATGGGGTGATTTTTATTTAAGTTCGATTTATTTGAGGTGATTATCTAAACTACTAACATGAAATAAAATGACAAATATACAATGACGATATTTAAATGACAAGTATGGAAATTGCGATGAAAATAAATCTAATCTAATTGATGACGATAATAAAATTGTAAGATAAAATGAACTAGTCTACTTGACGGAAAGGAAAGTGACAATAATTAAATCTAACTAAGAACGATAATTAAAATAACAATATTGAAAAGCTACCTAGCTAAAATAACAGAAAACTAATAAACTAACAAATGACAATAAAATAAACTATCTAAGACAGTAATAAAATGACGGTAAAATAAACTAACTAAAACTATAAAATAAACTATCTAATCACATTGATATAGAGAATTAGAAATTCATGTTAAATGATTCAAAAGCGTTATTGATACCAATATTAGAATTACTACGATTGTCTAAGCCTTGTAGCGGTATATTCCTCTCGAATTCATACCACCTTTTTAATGGGTCCTAACGTCCTTTCAGCCTGGTTAGGTCATAAAACCCCTATTAGTAGTCCTAATTCCCATCCCAACTCTCGTTTCTAAGACGAAAATTGACTAATACAAACAATTGTTTATGGCCTTTAAACAAAGTTATAGAATTTGACACAACCAAAGGAAGAAACAAACTAGATGGTTTTATTGGTATCGATTCTTCTTTTAATTCATTTTAACTAGCAAATCATTTCAATATTTCAGTTTTATTTATTATATTTACATAATGATAATCCTACACTACTAGATTTAATTTATCTGATTAAATAAATTAAGAGGAAAAAGATGTAGGAAATTAAACTATGAATTAGGGATATTAAAATGATTGACAGGATCAATATTAAATTGGCTATTATTCTAATGATGAAATTTACAATGATTATTATATGACTAGGTGAAGTAAAATGAGACATATTAAACGATGATTTAATTTTGACTAAATTACTTTTATGCGGGATTACTAACAACAATGATAATACGAAAAGAAGGCTAAGTAGATTATAATTCATGGTTTATGAAAGTGATAGAATCTATTATAAAATAAACATAACGGTATTGAAAATAATGAAAGCAAAAGATAGAGAATTACCGGGAATGAAAGTACAACGATGTAAGAGAAAATAATAAGAACGAATTTCAACCAAATGTAATGATAAAACAGTAGAGAGTGCTAGAGAAAATGCTTGAAGTAAGATATCTAAACTTTCATACAAAACCATAAACTATACTCTAACTTGTATGTAAATTGCTAAATGTAAGAGATGATAATATGATTGGTATGTAATGTAATCTAATGTAATCTAATGTAATGTGTTTCTCATGATGATGATGATCTTAGGCTTTTATAGGGCTGCAAGGTTGAGCTTTTCCATCCAGACTCATACCCTAGACAAGGCAATAAACATCCCCATTAAAGCTTGGGAGAAGAAGAGGCAAGAGGCGTTCAGTAGCATACATATCCGATCGGGTATATGGTAAATCCGATCGGGTATGTAACCCTGATGGATCTTCTTTCGTCTCTTCGAATTTCTTCTTTGGGCACGGAATCCTTTACCTTGTTTTGGTAGTTTGCAGCTGGGAAATGGTCTTGGGCCAGGCTTTGGTTGACTTGGGCTTGTCTTTTAATTGATAAACTAAGTCAAAAGTCAAGACCAATCCACTTTGAGGAATGATGCAATGGGAATTGTGATCCAATCATGAAATTGCTATCATCGGTTCCTCGTAAACTTGTATTCTAGTGCCTTTGCTCCATAAAGTAAGAAAATATAGCAAAACCGCTTCATTTCCTATAAAACGAGACAAAGCACGCAAAACAACTAGAATAGTAATATTAGCTCGTTAATCACTTAACAAAGTGCATAAATCATATAGAAATCGAGCTAAAACGGGGGATAAATTAGTACAAAATATCGCTTATCAAACTCTAAACCCTTGCTTGTCCTCAAGCAAACATAACAATCATAACCAGGACAAGGGTAGC
Organism: Heliosperma pusillum; assembly: GCA_022085475.1. Lineage (NCBI taxonomy): Eukaryota > Viridiplantae > Streptophyta > Magnoliopsida > Caryophyllales > Caryophyllaceae > Heliosperma > Heliosperma pusillum. The sequence continues at coordinate 19,716 of JAIUZE010067129.1, forward strand.
AAACAATGATCAATCTATCATCCAAATCTCAAAAATAAGCTCTTAACAAGTAGATGAATCATAAACCCGAAACAACAAGGGCAAAGGAAAGTGCGAATCATGGTTGAGATTTACATAACGGCGCAGCATAGAAAATATTCTTTGGACTTTTTCAGCTTTTGCATGATCTTATTGACTATGGACTCTTTCGATACACTCTTCACTCAAATTTTTGTGAAATAGGAAATATTGGTTCAAATTTGAAGTGACACTCTCCTATCTACAACTTATAAGAATGTGCCTGCAGTCTAGTATGGTAGACAATCCAAATTCATTAAGTAAGACTAATCATGATCAAAATGTAATGTAAGAAGCCAAGAGAAATAAAGAAGAGGCTTGGGAAATTTGGGTAAGAAAGTGGACAAACGATTTTGGTCATGTGGGGATTTAAGTCAAGCTAGTAATAACCAAATGTGTAGTGGATACTCAATCCAAATCATACCAATTTCCATAAACAATAGTCAAAGCCAAAAGCAGCATATTGACTTATTAAACATGACAAATCAAGTTACGACTTCCCAAAATTTTTCTTTCTTTTCCTTTTCATTCATGGAAGCGTTTTTCTTTTTCTTTTTCTTTTCTTTTCTCTTTTGAGCTTTTTCTCTTTCATCATTTTTTCAAAGCTCTTTTTTTTTGTTTTTCTTTTCAAATTTTCTTTCACTGACAAAAACACGGGAATCAGCAATCCCGAGACAGCAGGTTCACACTAAATGGTGGCATTATCAGAATATCGCAAAGTACAGAACACCCCTACACATATAGTCAGTTACTAGCTCAACAATGGTAGGAAATAATGTAATGTAGCTAGAAAGAAGGGTGTTTTTGGGCAACGCGAAAAGTGAACAAGAGTAAATGGCTTCAAAATGTAGATCATGATAGTAATACTTATAGAAAATGGAATAAAAACCATACTTATCGTTTTGATGTGACACAGACTATAAGGAGAAACTACTCACTCCTAAACTGGGATCGGGTTCAGATGTACCGACCACTGAAGGCTCTACCTTACAATATGAGTAGCTTGCCAAAGTCAAGATCAAGCTTAATTAAGTCCAAATGCAACTTTCTACCTACTGTGTACAAGACATCCCCATGAATGCACAATTCCTCATAACATAATGAAACATCAGCTTATAAAAACTATAAATTGAGAAATGTAAGATGGAAATGATCTTTTCTTTTTGTCTTTTTGATTTTTTGATTTTTTTTTTTTTTTAGATTTTAAAATGATAAAAAAAAACAAGGAAAAAATAAACTAATAAAATTAGAAGAAAATAAGCTAATGAGAAAATTAAAAATCTAAATGCAATCCTAAATGCAGTAAGTCCTAAATGCAAATCCTTTCCCAAGCTAAAACTTGCAATTGTCCTCAATGTGCATGCAATTATAAAAGAAGCAAACCGAGAAACGGTTGGTAGCACATAGAACAGAGAAACAAGATGAAATTCTTATGGGAAAAGGGGCTAAAAATAAAACTAAAAATGCTAAAAATAAAAGAAAGAAAGAAAAGCTTAAAAAATGTCTAGCCTCCCCCAAGCTAGTATAAACAAGGGGAGCTTGTTATCATCTCATCTCAAAGACCACCAGCTACGGCCTCTCCTCTCTGAAGGAGGCGGCTCGGATGCGGATCAAGAAGCATTTGTGTAGTAGGTATCATCTGCAGAATAATAACTACTACTAGACGCAACGATTCCGGTAGGGTTGCTGGCTCCAAAGGACTGGTACTCATCTACTTGGTGACCACTAAAATCACCTCCATATCCTCCAAAACTCTCGACGCCATAGTCAGTGCAACAGTAATCAGGTCCAGTCTGATGCACACCTGTATCATAAGCAGTACCATACCCCCCTTCGGGCCAAGTATAGAAAGACGGGTGGGGGTCCTCAGGTCTAATCACACCTTGCCTCGCAAAGTGATCATAAATGGGGTGCAGAGCAAGCTGCTGGTCTGACTTGACTCTATCAATGGACATGGTCAAGGCTTGAAACATGGCAGTGTAACACCCGCAAATATACCCTATTTTTTTAGTAAAAATATTTTACGGATACTTTTTAGTGAAATTTAGTTTTAATTTAGAATTTAATTTTCCGAGTCGAATTTAGAATTTCCGAGTTCGTATTTGGGATTTCCGCGAGATTTCAAGTAAAACCCGTCTTAAGCTGTCTTTGACTTTTTCTTGACTTTTTCCCTTATACTCCCTCATACTACTCCTAACCTAATTCATACTCACACAAACAAACTCAACATTTCTTCTTCTCTAAGAAACCCAAAACCTTGCCTCCATTTTCATCCAAGCTTAGAATCATCATATCTCATTCGTTTCTCGCTCAAATTCACGTAAGTTCGTCTTATTCTTCCCCTCTTATCTTCCTCTATCCGTTTTGGTAACAAAATTACCGTTTTTCTTGGTTTTCAATTTATCCGTCTTTCTCAAAGGTTAATTATATTCATCTTTTATTATCTTATTGTAGGTGGAGACTAGGAAGGCTTAGAAATCGTTTAAAGTCGCAGAAAGGTAACGGTGAAGGGTTACTCGATATCATTTACGTGTTTTATGTGTTTTCTAGGCTAGTAATCGTATTTAGATTATGGTTAGTATGCTTAGGACTTGTGTTGTTGTTGATGGATGTTGTTAGTTGTTAATTGATATGAGAATTGATGGTTTGTGTTGATAAATGAGGATTTTTGTTGTTGATAACATGTTGGGATTTGATCGTGCCTGAATCCCGTGAAGGACGCTGGCAGCGTTCATGAACACATGTTGCGTCGTGGGACGCTGGCTGCGTCATCCGGCGCTGGCGGCGTTACTCGCTGCCGACTGCAGTTTTCCTGCACTGACCCTGTTTTGTAAAATGATCATATCTCCTTCGTTACTTGCTTGTTTTGGGCTTGTGACATCCCGTTGGAACCGTAAGAGGATATGCTATCACCGCCATTTGGAATTTCTGCATTTGCATGTCTATAACTCTAGTTATGACAGTTTGAAGTGGACCCTTATTTTAGTTGGTTTCCAAACAACGTTGTTTTGGAGAGGGGATCTATGTTTCTTATTTATTATGTTCATAAACTTGTTCTAATGCTTATGTATCATGTATTGATTCATTTTTATCATAGTTAAGTTTATATAATTCCCTATTCTCATGTTTTGTGACGGTTTTTGGTATGTCCCACTTTGAGTTGGTTTTACCTTATGTATTTGATGTGAGCACTTATTGTTCAGTGTTTTGAACTCTCATTCCCCGGTCATACTTTATACCTGTTAGACTTAAATGTCGGAGCGGTGAAGTGTAACCGTGATGCCGTTGTGCATTTGTTTAGTTGGGATATGACGACGTTGTTACAAGGCGAACGCAATGCGTTGATCGACCCGGCCGTCAAATGTTGTATCCTTGCGAGGTGGTGTCATTGCATGTAGCGTGCTAGCTTGACTTTTGACTATAGATCTCTTTCCGCCTCTTTCGTGTGGTTTAGCCAAATTTGGGGTACTCGGCGTCTATGATTGACCGAGTCTTGGATGTGGAACGTCTTACCACATGTCGAATCGGGAAATGTCTTATTCCGAGAGTCTGGCCAGGTTTAGACTAGGACCGTATTATTATCGTTGTCCTACCGAGAGGATTAGAGTCTTGTGTGTACGAAACGTCTTATCGTACATGATTCCGGGAAACGTCTTATCCCGTGAACTTGTTTAGCTAGGTCATGAGTATACGAAACGTCTTATCGTATACGGTTCCGGGAAATGTCTTATCCTGTGAGCTTTCATTGGCTTGTCTTGCTATTGTACATGATGCTAGTGCGTGCCATTAACCGTGAGAGAATATGTTGTATATGTGTATGATTTGACGGTTGTTTGTAAGTTGAGTTATATGTGAACGTTGAGTTGGACTCTTGCACGAAATAGATGATTGGCGTGGTTTATATGTCGAGTCTCTATCTTATCAAGTATATGCCGCTAACGGTGAGATGTAAGCCTTAGTGAGCGTATTCGGTTCCCTAAGAGTGTCTTCCCCGTGTCTTTGTATAACATGATGGATTCGGATTTGTATCTCATATGCTCTTATCATTAAATATCGAATTGCCTATCTATTCTTATCGTATTTCACATGTATATCTTTATATGCATGCTTCTACTTTTGTATTTCCTTCTATGTATGTTTAATGTGATATGGCTGGGAGAACCCGGAGTTACTCCCCACTGATTGTGGCGTTTATGTTTTTCATGGATGAACAGGTTGCTTGATTTGGATGGCTTTTTGCTATGATATTTTGGGTTCGGGTGTGAGCTAGCGGGCGTTGTCCCTGGAAGTTTCACTTCTAGACGTTATCTTAGCTAGTTGCTAATCACTTTGATATTTGTTAACCTTTTGAGAGACTACGTCTCTTATCTTATAGTATTTTGAATTCGGTTTGCAATTTGACACTCCTCGTATACTTATCTTGCATGTATAAAGTTTTTTTAAAATATCGTATTTCCGCTTATGAAATCACATGCTTGTATGTTTTATTTTCCGTATTCGCGAGGGTTGTCACAGTTGGTAACAAGGCTTTAAACGCTCCCGACGCACACAAGTGAACCCTAAACTTAAATTACTTGACCTTGAAATAATGATGCCTTGAGTTGTAAAATGCTTTTGAGATTAAGTAACGTCTTGTGGTTTCCTATTGTGTGTTTGTGAGCATAGGCTTGGTGGAAAAGCATTTGGCTATAGTTCATGAATTTAAAGATATGATCTTATCTTATGGTATCGGAGACTCGTTTGAAGTAGTAAGGTTTCGTTGTAAGTTGAACCATATTACTTGAGGATTATAGATATGAGCAAGATTCGATGATGTGAGCTATGATGGAAATACCTTGGGACGTTAATGATGATGTTTGACTGGATGTTGTACTTTGTTAATAATGAACTCGTGGGCTATATGAGTTGAAAATGACTGAGTTTAAGGGAGTATTTGTTAGTCCTTCAGTTAAAGAAACCTTTGAGGTTGTGTTGAATATTTGAGCTAAAGTAATGTTACTAAGCTTGAGTTGCAATTCCGCATTTGGGAATCCGTGTGATATGAAAGGATGGATGAATTGGGTTGTAGTCAATTTGTCGAATTCAGGTTTACCTTACTTTGATGATTGTACGTGACGATGGTCCCTTGTAAGAGACCTTTGTAGAGGAATAATTAAGATGTTTTAGTATCGCCTTAAGTTTGAAAGAGAAATTTTATGGATTAAACCTTAAACCTTTACTCGTGCCATCACCCCTTTTCATTTCCATTCTTGAATATTTTTGTCAAGATTGATCTTTAAGAAATCGCATGCTCGTATCTTCTTTCTTACTTGGATATCTGCATAACTCTACTATCTGCTTTGTCTCTTCCTTGACCTCGTTATTTTCAGCGCTCCTCTCTTGTAATCTCGTGCCTTATTTATTCTTGTGTTCTCCTTGAGATTCCTTATCGTTTACTATCTCGTTGCTCCTTCATCTTTTCTCTAGTGGATTGGGTATTCCATTTGTAAAGCTCAAAGAATAAGTGTAATGTATTTTGGAATTCTTAGGTTAGAATATGTGTCCTTGAATTGAACAAATTTCATATTGTATTTCATCATGGGAAATAGGACTTAAGCTCTAGGATGAATCCTAATATTGATAATGTATTCTCTCTTGGTGGCTTCATTTATTGAGCTGGCTATTGTAGTGCTATTTTGGGAATCGAGTTGAGTATTATGACTGTTGCTTGGGATATAATTTGGGAATTTGATGGATTCTAAAAGAGACTTTACTTTAGGGTAATTAAGCCGGTAACTAAAGTTTGAGGAATATTGTCATAAATGAAAATCGATTCGTTTTGAGTTTTAGATAAGCTAGATGATTTGAATGGTTGTCTGTTTTCCAAGTGATTGGCCATTTGTGGTTAAAATTGTAATTCTCTTTTATTCTTAAGGAATCGTAGTTTGAGATTGAGAAATGTTCGGTGCAAGCTTTGGATAGTGAGTCCTCAGTTGTTATGGAATATAGAGTTAGAATGGTGAACCCATTTATCTTGAGGATTAGTAACCACCATAGTTTGCTAATGTGACTATTTATATTTGAGGTTTCGAGCGTAGTAATGATCGAATTAAGGATGTTATGGCGTATTAAAGAATCCTTATAACCGATAATGGACTGTGAATTTTCCCTTGTCGTGAGACTTTGGATGAGGCTAGTTGAATCTTAGATAATTATGTTTGTTGCTTTGATTGTGTTTTGACTTTCGAGGATAAGAAAGTACTTTCTAAATTTAGGATAATGAATTTTGGAATAAATTGGATCAGAGGATTTTATTGTAAGGACCGTTCACTTTGTGGTTGTTAGTAGATATGGTCCCCTAAGATGAGATTTCTTTGGTTAGTGGTCTCAGATAGAGTATGATGAATCTAAGGATTTTATAGTACGTTAAAGGACCTCTCCTACAGATTACAATCTATGGACCCTAGTCGATGCTAATTAGGTTTGAATGGTTATGATTGATGACTTGAGGTCTCGTGATTATGGAATATTTTAGTAGAAATCAAATGATTGAAAATGTTGAGGTGTAACTTGGGTAAATTACATCCTCTTGAGGATTAGAGTATCAGTAGAGTTAGTACAATCGAATTCTTGTAGATCTTCGTGCCGATTTCATCGTGATCTTCTTGTCCCTATGTAACACCCCACAATAGTTGAAGAGGTCCATTGAGAGGCTTAAATGACTAGTGCTTAAAAGGATTGAAAGTACTACTCATATCAACAAAGTGCACTTTCTTTTCTAGTCATCCATGCAAAAAGAACTCAAAAGTTAAGCGTGCTTGACTGAGAGTAGTCTTAGGATGGGTGACCTCCTGGGAAGGTTCCCGGGATGTGCATGAGTGAGGACAAAATGCGCTGGAAAGGACCTGTGTTGATCTGTGGGCCATGTACACAGCCTGGAGGGCTATCATGAGTGACCGCTCCCGACCCAAGGTT
>JAIUZE010067130.1:0-20505 GCA_022085475.1 Heliosperma pusillum
TAGTCTTTCTAGTTTAGATTATCTTCTACTTTTGTCTTTTGTTCTTAGTTTATTTCTGTCCATTTCATATCCAAACATTAGTTTAGTTCAATAAGAATTTCAATCTTTGTAGTCTACTTTGTTGGGTACAAGAGTTGTAATTCAAGGTACGGTATTTCTATGCGAAGGATTTCTATTGTCGTTATCGCTTTCATTGTTGATCGTCATCTAGGTATTCCTAATTTATCCTTTGTTTATTGTTCTTTATTGTTTTCCATTTGATTGCTATTCTCTATTCATATCACTTAGATTCGTTTTTATGTTGTTATAATCATAGTTTCATTTCTTAGATCGTCATATAGTGTCGTCATTATCGCCACATAAAGAGTCTAAATTACTGTTAAAAATCAACTAAATATGCTTATCTTAACTTTCATTGTTAATATCATCGTAGATATAAACATAATCATGAGTGAGTAGTCATCTTTCTAGGGTCACTACAAAAAAAAATCTGAATAGCGACGGACAATTCTGTCGCAAATACCCTTAATTCTGTCGCTAAAAGGCATTTGCGACGGAATTTCCGTCACAAGCACTCCGTCGCAAATTTTCGTCGCAAAAGATAGATTTTGCGACGGAAATTCCGTCGCAAATTTTTGCGACGGAAATTCCTTCGCATATTCCGTCGCAAACACTATTCAAAAAAAAAATATTTTTTTTTTTTTTTTTTTCATTTTATCATTTCGCGCGTGAATTCATCTCGCGTGATTTTTTTAACCGCATGTTTTTCCGCTTCAATTCATAAGTCACATATTCAATGTAAGAAGTGAGGGATTCTATATAAACATAAGAAATGTGCTGTTTTTTTCCGATGTGGGATGGATTTGCGACGGAATTTCCGTCGCAAATCCATTAATCCGTCGCAAATATATTTTCCCGCGCGAGCCAAAAATTCCGCGCTAAAAAAAATTATTTGCGACGGAATTTCCGTCGCAAAATCCGTCGCAAACACTATTCAAAAAAAAAATGTTTTTTTTTTTCATTTTATCATTTAGCGCGTGAATTAATCTTGCGACGGAATTTCCGTCGCAAAATCCGTCGCAAAATGATGTATTGCGACGAAATGAAATCTGTCGCAAAACATCCGTCGCAAAACATCAAAAATTCCGTCGCAAAGTCAATTTTGTGACGGATTTGATTTCCGTCGCAACAAATCCGTCGCAAAATGCCTTTTTTGTTGTAGTGGGTGTAGGGTAGCCATGTTAGATTGATTAAAAGATGATAATTGGATAAAAGAAATTGTGCTTTTAAAACATTGTGTCTATGCATGTTTGGACTTTAATGATAGTTGACGATTCTTGATCACAATCATTGACTAGTATGGAATTCTTTTCCAAGGTAGACATACAAGATTTGAGTAGACAAAGCATGACATGGTGGATTAAGACCTAGTAAATCGCACAAAAAGCCTGCTAGACCATCTGATCTATGATTGTAATGAACACACCATTCTTACGAACGCGCAATGAATTATTTGCATATCCTAAATCCAATTTCATCAATATGTCAATCTACATGTGTGAACCTATTTCCCTTGATGCTTCTCATTATTGTTAAATCATCATTTGCCTTATTGCTTTCATCTTTAATTGCTTTTATTTTATTTTCATTTATGCCTTTTGTTAGTTTAGACATCACAATTCCAATACCCAGAAAATCATTAGATAAAACTCAATTGTGAGACGATTCACAATCCATAGGAAATACCATCTCCCTGAGGATCGACCCCTACTTCCCTAATTACATTAATTTGTTATTAGCCTAGTCTGGGTAATTTATCTTTGCATCGGACTCGCGACAGGCCTGATCATCTTCATCTCTGATTGCCTGGTTGCTTTGCTTGTTCTTAGGACTTCTCAAGGCTTTATTTGTGATCATTTAAACCTCCCTCAACAGGTTGATAACTATCTAAACAAAGGAAGAGACTCAGCTGGATTTAAATTGGACAATTCACCATTGTTGAACTCTTTCTGGACTTGAACTTGAATGGCATTTTTTATGGACTTGTGCTGGACCTTTGGAAAACTTATCGTGGACAATTTTGTAGTTTAGAGGGTGGCCTTGACAGTGGGCCATGGTGAGGGCTGGTGGCTTTACCTGGTGTACCTCTTAGCAGGTTGAAAGATGACTTGTGTAGACTGAGCATCATTCTGTTGGACTGTGTTTTGGACACTGGCATGAGATAGGGCTTGGTAAGTGGTCTGGCTAGGCTTGGCTTAGCCTTGGCTTGTGTTGGCCGAACCTGGCTTGTCATGGCTTGGTTGTGGCTAGGCTTGTCTTGGTCATGGCTTGTCATGGCTTGGCGTGTGGCTCTTGTGGCTCGAGCTATGGCTTGTGTGTCTTGCCTTGGCTGGATCATGGCATGGCCATGAGGACTCTCTGGGTTAGCTCTTGCTGCAGTGGGACTGTAGGGTTTTGGACATTTGTGCTTTTGCAGGAGAGGTTATGATGACTATTCGTGTTTTCATTGTAGAAGTTTGAGTAATGTGTACCTTGTCTAAATGCATTGAAGGTATTTTCTTACTCTTCGCTCCCTCTACACTTTCTTTGTTCATGTCCAAAAGTCCCAAAATTTGAGCACACTCCAATTGTCATTGAAGGTGCCAAAGTCAAAACAATAACTTGATTGTGTTGATGTGAGATTCAGGCTTGACCGATTTGCCCATTGCTTCCTTGAATTTTATATTCTTGGTTTCTATATGTGCACACCACTTAGTTTTTGTAATACCTCTTGTATTACTCAGCCGAGTAAGTTGCGTACTCGACCGCGTAGAGGTGTTGTGCGGTTGAGTAAGGTTAGTACTCGGTTAAGTGGGGGTGCTAGTCGGTCGAGTCTAAATTGACTCGGTCGAGTGAGGCTTAACCTGATCGATTAGAGGTGTTACTCGGTAGTTTAGCCTTGTTTGGGTGATTTTGGGATTCACCGGGATTTTTGTACTCATTCAAGTTTTTGGGTTCTCGGTCGAGTGTGTGTTACTTGGTCGAGTCGCAGTTTTGTAATTCTTATTTCCGCGTGGGACTTAGTTGATATATAAGCCTTTTATCTTCATTAATCCTTTATATTCTTCATTAGTAACATAAAAATCTTTTAAAATTTCTAATACTAACTAATTAATCCCTAACTAGTGTAGATCCCGTGCAAATGCATGGTTTTTTAGGCAAAAATGTATAAAGATGTTAAATATTATAGCTTGGTATCATGGTTACGCAGTGTATCAGAATAAACTTATAGTTTTCACACTAAATAAGTTGGACGTGTAACCTTAATCTAGTTATAACATTACTTAATTATTAGAAATAATTTTATTATACTATTATACAAAAAAAAACACATGTTGTGTTTGGTTTTGAATGAAGGGAGAATTGTTTAGATTAGATTATATTGATTATCTTGAGTTAGATTATTGTTTTTAGAGTAGAATTTGGGGAAAATTGTTATAGATGATAGAATCGTTGTTGTACGTGATTGATTGATGTGGATTATGATATGATTATGAAATTATTATTGGAGTTTGGGTAATTGATTGTGATTTTTATATATTAGTGTATTGGAGGTCTTTATTATATTAAGCGGTTACGGGAAACCGGCTCCATAGACTCTGTGGGTCGTTCCTCATGATTCCCGCCATGGAGGAGACAGTGCACGTGTTTATTATGACTTGGGTCTAGGGGAAATCTGTTAAGGTAGGCCCATTGTGTCTACGACATGCCTTGGAAACGGCGGTGTGCTTGTTTATGGCACCGGGATTGGTGGTACGATATGCTTCTTGATGGTACTGTGGTGCGCGACTTGATGGCAGCGAATATGTGCGATGATGGTATTGTGATTTCATATGGTTGATTATGTACATGTAAAGTGACCGTTGTTGTTGTTGTTGTTGTTGTTGTTGTTCTATCTACCGTGACCATACGACATTTCCGGCGTATGGCGAGTAGGTCTTAAGTAGGTGTGTTGATGATATGGTATGATGATTTGTTAGGGCTTGCACGGGACATTCAACGCGACTATGGTTTAGTACCATGTCTAGTTTTCGTTGAGTTTGGTTTATGTAAAACTTGAGTTGTACTTTGGACTTTGAGTTCTATTTAGACATTTCTAGACCTTGTTGACATTTTGCTTTATATTATGATAAAACTTATTTTAGGCTTATTTTGGTACATCCTACCATAGGGAAACCGGGGCGGGAGGGGGTGGACATCTCCTCATGCTTATAAGGTCTTGCATAAAGGCTCTAGGTATGGCGGGGTGTTCCAGTTGCACCCTGAAATCGGCACTCAATTGGATGATTGAATACACCTCATGCTTTTCGTTTTGAGCCCTTGTAGGCCTTGGGAATTGGGAGTTATGCATTTCAATCTCCTCAATTTGTTCCAAGTTTGGTCTTTTTCAACCTCGTTAAATCTTCCATTAGATCCCATGTCCAAGATCCCCTTAGAATTTTCATACAAACCATTCAAAATTGTTAAACAAAAAACAACTCACTCAAGCCATGATGGGGGCATGATCTATAGATTTCTTTGAACTCTCCTATGATTCATACAAAGACTCATCATCCCTTTGCTTAAAACTCATTATCATTTCTCTTAGTTGATTAGTTCTTTCCGGAGGAAGGTAACAACGCCATTTTGAAGTTGTCGTTTTCCGTCAAACAAAATTTATAAAACTCAACTAGCACGGTGGGAAGTAGATTGTCGATCCTCGGGGAAGGTTAGAAATGTAAAATAGAAAGGTTTAGCTAAGATTCAAGTGCACGGGTGTCACAATTTGAGTTTTTAAAAGGGTGAAGCTAAACTAAGGTAAAAACTACAAATAATAAGTAAGTTAATAACAAGTAATTAGGGTGAAATCAAGGAAAAAAGGGGAAACAATGGGTTAAAGGTTCATATAGGGTAGATTAGGGCGTACATGTTACTATCGTAGGCTTATTGATGGGTCAAGTCGGACAATGGGACGAAACTCTTGATCGTACGTCCCTATCTACAATTAACATGGATAAATGATGTTTAATAATAAACCCATAAATAAATGAAGATTGTTGTCATCCAAATCTTCAAATATCCCAAAAATATGAAAGATTAACCAATAGGTAAGACTTGTTAAGAAAACGTTAACAATTCAAAAAGCTTTGTAAGATAGATTAAGCTAAAATGAACTACAAAGATGAAAAAAGATCTAGGCTTTTCTGATACAGATCGAGTGGGATACTTAATTAGATACCTAATTATTTTATTTACACTAATCTATTAATTGGAGAACGAGGCATCGCGATTTTGTTTTGCGATATCAGGTGCAGCTCGAGCCAAGCTGGCTCAGCTCACCCGAGCTGGCCAAAGCACGACACTGGCTCGAATCAAGCCAAGCTCATCTCCACCGAGCCGATGTTGCTTTGTTCTCTATGCTTCTCTTTTTTCTTTTGTTTTCGACTAAGTGATTATTGGTCATGTCTTTGGTCCCTTTCTTTAGGACTTGCTAGCCGATCGTCAAGGATGTAAAAAAGGCTTCAATTTTGCTCTAAGTCATGCCAAAACCCCTTCATTTCCTTCCTTTCCAACATAAGAGGATAAAATAGCAATTAATAGCAAATATGAAGCTTTTGACACGATAAAAGATGTCGATTAGCCTATATAAAATGCAAAACGATGCCGATTTTGAGAGTAAAAACTAGATATAAAATGGTCATGTCAGGAACTGTGTATGCTAACGTGATGCTTGAATGATTTGGGGCGTTGATAATGTGAAAGTATTCTGTTAGTTTGATGGTACTTAATTAATATAACATTACTTTGTTACGTTTTGGTCGCACACCCCATTTTGTTTATGAACCATGAGATGTTGTTTAAAGAGTATTGTGTTCCTATAAACTTCACTATGTGATCAATTTAGTACGTTTGTGTATCTTTGTGATTAAAAAACAACATTCGTTTGGTCATGTACCAACAAGTTCTATTATCTTGTTTAAGTGGCCAAGTGGGAGTGTTAATGACTCGGTTTTGTAACGACTACAGTTATGTAAATGGGACAAACTCATAATGCACATAATAAAGGTTTATTATTATGTGTCATTATAAACCTTTATTCCCATATTAATGGGTCATTAAGTGGTATATGTTCAATCCTCTTGTAACATTACTTCATGAGACAATATAAGGGGAGGGGTTCAATAGTAGACACATTAACATAATACTGATGCACATATACCAACAAATATACTAGTATACTCTTATGGAGTCCACCATCAATACGGGAGTTGAGATTTGGTGCTTCGACATATACCAAACTCTAGTAGCCGCCGGAGGCACGATACTCGGCAGTGGACATCTAGCGAGCATACCAATTTGATTCCTTCGCATAAGATATGTCCTTATTTTCCAACAATTTCTTTTGTGAATGCAAATATTTGTAAAGCGAGTAGAAGTAATCAATTACATACACTCACTATCTTCACGGTGATTATATTTCTATTAATTTTACTTCCTAAAATGGCTTATCTATTAAGCATTTTGTACCTTTTATGTAATTTGCCCATTTATGCCTACATTTATTCTATATGTTTTAACAACAAAATCTTTTTAATTAACTCGTGCATTTTTGCAAGGGTTTAACACTAGCAGTAAGTCTTGTGTGAGACCCTCTCACAGTTTAAAACGGGTACACTTTTATACTCCCTCCTATTCAAAATAACCTTCCCTCTTTCTTTTTTCATCTATTCACAATACCTTCCCTCTTTTCTTATTTAGTAAACTTTTATACTTATTTTATTCACCTCATCTCACAACAATACCCCACAATACTAATACTTTGTCGTATTTTAATCATCTCATCCCACAACAATACTTATTATAATCATCTCACCCCACAATAATACCCCACAATACATTCTCTCTCTTCAATCACCTCACCCCGCTACAATACTTTACCTTATTTAATTACCAACCCTTAATTTTTGTGCAAAACTCAAAGGGAAATGTTATTATGAATATGAGGGAATATAAAATACTCCTTTAATAACAGCAATAAAGAAATAGTTTTGTCTAAAAAAGAACGGTTTTATAGTGTGAGGCTGTCTTATTATGAAATTTGTGATAACACTAACAGTTGTACTTAATCCGTACATTGTAATTATTTAGGCCCCGTTCTTTTGGGCTGAATTTTGCTGAATTTTTCTGAACTGAACTTATAGGAGCTGAACTGAATTGAACTGAACTTATCGGAGCTGAACTGAACTAAACTGAACTTATAAGAGCTGAACTGAACTTATAGGAGCTGGACTGAACTTAACTTATATGAGCTTAACTGAACTGAACTTATAGGAGCTGAAAAGAACTGAACTTATAAGAGATGAAATGAACTTATATGAGCTAAACTGAACTGAACTGAACTTATAAGAGATGAACTTTTCTGAACTTAATTTTACTTAATTGAACAGAACTTATAGAATCTAAACTTTACTAAACTGAACTTTATTATTATTAGGCCCTGTTCTTTGGAACTTAATTTCAGTTTCTATAAGTTCAGTTCAGCTTCATTAAGTTCAGTTCAGTTCAGTTCAGCTCTATCAAGTTCAGTTCAGCTCAGTTCAGTTTAGCTCTATTAAGTTCAGTTCAGTTCAGTTATGCTCAATTAAGTTAAGTTCAGTTCAATTCAGTTCAGATTACTTTTATTTCAACATTAATATGATTATTATTCTTATCATTGTTATTATTATGTTAATTCATTTAATATTCTTATTATTATTATATTTATATTTTTAAAAAATTATTTTATTACTATTATATCACTGTTATAATTATTCTTTATATTATTATATTTATGTTTAATATATTTATTTATTCTTATATTATTATGATTAATGGAAATATTAGTATTATTAATATTTATTAATATTATATTTTATATTTTATTGATATATTCATTATTATGAATATTATTAGAAAAATATTTATTATTAATATTATTATTAATAATAGCAATAATTATTATTATTATTATAATGTATTAATATATTATTATTAGGCCTATTATTATTATTATTAATTATATTTACTTTATTACTATTTATATTAGTTATTTATTTTTAGTTACTATTGTTAATATATTTATTACTATAATATATTGTTATTAATAATGTTATCATTTATATTAGTATTTTATTATTATAATATTTATTCTGATATTATTGTTTTATTTTTTTATACATCAGATTAGATTATTATTAAATAATATTAATATAATATTATTATTAATAAGTATTTATATTATTATTATTATATTAATTATTATTATTATTATTATTATTATAAATTATATTTTATATTATTGTTTATATTATTATATTATTATATTATACTTATCATATTTATTTTTTAGTTACTTAATTTTATATATTTATTACTATAATTATCAATGTTATGATTCATATTAATATTATATTTTTTTTATTATATTACTATAATATCTTTTTTATATCTTATTTGATTATTATTAGATAATATTAATATAATATTATTATTACTTATGATTAATAGTAATAATAATAATAATAATAATAATAATAATATTGTTATCTTTTTATTGTTTCAGTTCAATTCAATTCAGTTCAGTTCAATTAAGTTCAGTTCAGTTCAATTCAGCTCCATTAAGTTCAGTTCAGCTCCATTAAGTTCAGTTCAGTTCAGTTCAGTTCAGTTCAGCTCTATTAAGTTCAGTTCAGTTCAGTTCAGCTCCATTAAGTTCAGTTCAGTTCAGTTCAGACAAATTCAGTTCAAAAGAACAGAGCCTTATTATTATCTTTTGGAAATGGTTGTCATACAAAAAAAAATACTCTAAAACATAAGGTAAGATAATAACATTATTACGATTTATATACATTGATTTGTTCATACACATTACTACGTTTACATTACGATAAAAAAAATCAGATATTACATCGTTTTCTAATTATCTATTTCTATATAATCATCTTCCTCATCACTTTCTTCTTTATCTTCACTATCACTGGAAACAACGAATCTATTGTCTCGCCAAATGTTTTTACTATCTTGTTTCGTACCTTGAACATGGCATTTTCCGCTTATCATCAAACATGTCTGATTCTACTGTTCCTTGAATATTCACGTCATGTTGTATAATAGGTATTCCAAGATTATGCATCCTTATAAAATTATGAAGTTTGAATGTAGAAATAATAATAGACATTTGATACTTTTGTGACATTTAGGGCATAGTTTTAACATCTTCCACCTTTCTTTTCAATTGACCAAATGTCATTTCAACTTTTATTCAAAAAAGATGAATGTCTATAGTTGAAATACTCTACTATTCTTTCGGGCGGTCTCAATGATAATGTATGTATCCAATAATTAATGTCAAATGTTTTTATTTCGGTTTTCATAAATATTATATTCCGTAAAATTTTCTAAACTTAATTTGGAAGAATTAAACTTTTTTGAACTGAACTTATAAGAGATGAACTGAACTTAATTGAACTGAACTTATAGGAGCTGAACTGAACTGAACTTATAGGAGTTGAACTGAAGTTATAGGAGCTGAACTGAACTGAACTGAAGTTATAGAAGCTGAACTAAACTGAACTGAACTTATAAGAACTGAACTGAACTTAAAGGGGTGACTTTAAGTCCAAAAGAATAGGGCCTTATTCAATTAAACCATTTCCTAATCTTAATTACTTGTGACCCACGAATGAATTCTCCAATGTTGTTAGTCCGTAGCTTTCAGTAACCCGTGTAATGTCTAATCATATGAGCCTTTTCTTCTTTCAATTAAAGTCGTCTAATACTAAATTAGTACGTATATGTGTTTTACTCTTTCAAGTCCTGAAACATCAACATCGTTGTGTATTTAAGGTGTACATGTTATAAACGGCTACGACCATGCATGTCCAAGATAAGAAGACTAATTCAAATTATTTGGATTTTATTTACAGCATTCTAATGTCGAAAGGTACGTGTTCGTGTAAGAGGATATGGCTAGATATCGCCATATCGACATATCAAATTCAGAGTATGTAGTATTATTGTACTATGAATTAAAAAAATTTAGTAAGAAGAAGCCCCATTAAATAAACAATTCAAAAATTTCCTAAAACCACAACTAAATTGCATTCTACGGTGCAAAATTTCACAAATCAGCGTTATTTAACGATGGTAAGTGGATTCCTTACTCTCCCTCTCAGAAAAGTCAAAGCCTTTATCTATTTATCAAGTTTGTCCCAAAGCAAAATTCTCATAGGCTTCCATTTCCTAATAGTTTTTCTAATTCTAAGTGCATTTATGAAGTATTTCATGTTGATCTACGGGACCATAACATCCTTACTCACTTTGGTCATATGGCCCATATATTCTTTTTCACCATTGTAGATGATTTTTCTAAAACTACGGACACATTAGTTAGCTCATAAAAGGAGTGTTTTACCAATTCTTAAAACTTTATTACCTAGGTTATGAATCATTTCAACCAAAACCTTAAAATGATATTTGAGGTCCATATATTATACTTATATTTTAATATGCCCTCTCACTCGAACGCTCATCGGGCTTAAAGAGTTGTTAATGCACAAGCCCCCCCATACCATGTGCTGCGTTTTCCACTTGGTGAGTTTGTGAGATATTTGGAACTGCCAGGATTTGAACCCGTGACCTTCGGTCACACTAGCTCTAATACCATATAAGAAGTTTGTTCCCTGACTATTTTATTGATTGGTCAAGAGTGTATATACAAAATACAATTGCCTAAGTTAACACCTAATTGGCAGATTCCTAGGCCAATTACAAGGGAGTCAACGATTGACAATCCCTTTGATTGAGGAACAATAATGGACAATAATCAGTATAGTTAGTAATAGAATATTTGCAAAATATTTGGAATAAATTCCATTCTAATACACGCCCTCAGTCGAAGCGGGAGGAGGACGGATGCTGAGACTTAACCTGAAATCGTCGAATAGGACTCTCGGTATACCTTCCGTGAATATATCTGCATATTGATATCGAGATGGAACATGCCAGACCTGAACTTGTCCAAGAGCAAATTTTTCCTAAACAAAATGGATGTCGAGCTCTATATGTTTAATTTGTAGGTGATTAACTGGATTGCCAGACAAGTAGATTGCACATATTGTTATCACAATAGACCACTGTTGCTTTTTGTATAGGGCACTTAAGTTCGAGAAGCAAATTCCGTAGCCAAAGTGATTCTGCTACAACGTTAGTTACGCCACGGTCTTCAGCCTCGGCACTTGACCGTGAAATTGCTGCTTGCATATACCCGCAATATCCGGATGTATAGCGTCGAGTGTCGGGGCACCCTCCCCAATCCGCATCACTTTAAACTGTGAGAGTGGAAATAGACGACATAGTAAGATGGAGACCATAATGAGTCGTACCTTTAACATATCGAATGATGCGTTTTAGGGCTCCAAAATGAACTTCTCGAGGGTCGTGCATGTGGAGACATATTTGTTGGACTGCATAACAAATGTCAGGGCGAGTGAATGTAAAATATTGAAGAGCATCGGTAAGACTACGAAATAAGGTAGGGTCGGTCACAGGACTGCCGGAATTAGCACTTAACTTGGATTTCGTGTCAACTGGAGTATGCGATGGTTTACAATTTTCCATTTTCGCCCGTATGATTATATCCTTTGCATATTTTTGTTGATGGAGAAATAAACCCTTAGAGAGACGAACGTCCGAGATAGCGAGAAAATAATTAATAGGACAAAGATCAGTCATTGCGAATTCACTTCGCAAGTGAGCCATAATGTCGTCACGTAGGGTGGTCGATGAAGAAGCCAAAATGATATCATCAACATACAAAAGAATATAAGCCATGTCAGCCCCTTTGTGATAAACGAACAAAGAATTGTCGGACTCGTATGGGAAAATCCGATGGTACAGACGTAGCTAGCAAATCTTTGGTACCATGCCCGCGGTGCTTGTTTGAGGCCGTAGAGGGATTTCCTTAAGAGTCAAACATAATCGGGATATGTACCATCTCGAAAGCCTGGCAGTTGGTACATGTATATTGTCTCAGCAAGGTGTCCGTGTGAAAAGGCATTCTTTATGTCGAGTTGGTGAATGGACCATTTTTTGGAGACTGCGAGACTAAGCACGGTACGAATAGTTGCGGGCTTGACCACGGAACTAAATGTCTTCTACAAAATTATGCGCCTTCATACACTCAAGTAAAGTCCTTTGGATGCCTTTGTTTTGTTGCTACTTTAAGAAGAAACGAGGACAAAATGCAACTTAGATCCAAACCCTATATTTTCTTAGGTTATCCCAATGACAAAAGGGTCTACACTGTTTGTTAGTTTCTTAAACTCGATATTAGCCATTTCTGATATCATATTATAAATAGTTTACTCATTAAACTAATGGATCTTATGCATGCATAACTAAATAAGACAAAGATAAGAAGAAA
This sequence comes from Heliosperma pusillum, assembly GCA_022085475.1. Taxonomy (NCBI): domain Eukaryota; kingdom Viridiplantae; phylum Streptophyta; class Magnoliopsida; order Caryophyllales; family Caryophyllaceae; genus Heliosperma; species Heliosperma pusillum. The sequence goes on from JAIUZE010067130.1 coordinate 12,482, forward strand.
CATTTTTCCTTACATTGAATATGAACAATATGGGCACAATATTTGGACACCTTTCAAATATTGTTCTTGAGCTTAAATAAGAAGGATGAACTTCCAAGTTCTTAGTATAAGAACACTCCTATTAGTAACACGAAGACAACCCTTAATCTCTTAAATATTACTACTCTAGAATAATATTCAAGACTCCCTTAATATGAACTAATAGATATATTACTATCCTTAGTAATGATATTATTAGTGTAAGAACACAAGAAGAGTTTCTTAAATTTCTTTTAGTGAGAGATGGAGATTGTAGAGAGATGAGTATACTACTAAAAATGAGATCAAGTAGTAAGAATAAGAGGAAAACTAGTTCTCTTACTCATGCATAGGGGACCGGCCACACAAGGCTTGGGGGAGGGTGAGCATGCCTATCTTTTGTCTCTAGAAAGTAGTAGCTTAGGGTCTAGCTTAGGTAGGTAATCATATTGCCTAATTCTTAATTAAAACAACCATAATTACCTAAATCCCACCCTAATGCCCACCAAAACCGGTGCACCATGTATAACATGGGTGTCCATTTTATTTTGTGGTTTTGTCATTTGTCACAAATGTGACATGTGACATGTAACATGTAATTTTGCTTATAAATGTGCATTCAACCAATTTAAATGCAAATTCATAACAAATAATTAGACTTAACATTTTAAGTCACATTTTATAATTACATATAAATAAAATGGGTCATCTCATATTTGGTTAAAATAATCTACAACAATTTCTAATTATAATCAACCAATTTAGCTTATCTCAAATGTTTCATAAACATAATGCATTCTTAGTAATATAACGATTAAATTACTAAAATGAATCTTATTTAATCATATTATAATAAGATATGATTCTCAGTTTAAACCTGTTCAAATTAAGGGATTAATTAATCTGTATCACTATATGATTAATTAATATACATGATTAGGGGATTGTCCTTTAGGTGTGACCTCAAGAGATCAACTGATCACCACCGTCATACGACTGTAACGTCAAACTCAATTGAGCCAATCGTTACCGATTTATGTTGACCAGCTGACTATAATATTCATCATCCCTTTGTATTCTTATTATTGAGATTTAATTATATGATCGCACTATTGTTGAGGACACTTACTCCAACAATCTCCCACTTGTCCGAGACTAGTGTGCGCCACCAATTCTCTTGTCCTATTACAATCTCCCACTCAATGCAAGGTAACTTGAAGGTCGTACTTGCATTTGATCATATCAAGAGTGGTTTCCTGGATCTGGAGAGTAACTGTCTGACCAGAATTATATACCATAGATACCTTTCGAGCGTGGCCACGCATTTTCAGCTTACTCCTCCTCGAGTGGCCTTGAGATTTTAAAACAACCCTGACAAGGGATTGACAAATCCTATCGCACTATTCCCTTCGAATAGCCACAGCTCATCATGACCCAAAAGATGCGCATTTGACCCCAGTTACGAAAGGCGTAGAGCATAAATCAAAGTCACTCTGAAACGGTGCCACCTTAGGCGAACAATCTTTAGTCAAAGAATTCACTCAAAAATAAAACTATAGTAGCTCTTGCCACAACCAGGCTACAAGAATTGTCGGAACTCTATAAGCGGTCACTGCCCGACATAATGTCCCTTACAGTCTATCTAAGTGATCGACTGGTCATCCCTTATGACCCTATGGCACTTGAACTTGCCATAAATCGCATCACACTCTAGTCACTTGGAGACGTCACCTCATATAAGCAACTAGGGGCCAATGCTATGTTAATCCAGTCTACTTTAATTGGGTTCAATAATTGTCTTCACAAACCATTTTGATATACAAAGCACACAAACGAGTTTTAGAAACTCAAACGATAAATGTGATTATCATATATTAACAATCAACACAATGTTATTGCTTCATATCATAGAATCTAAAGTTTATTTCATCCATGACAATTCATGACGATCATATTAAATACAATAAAGGCTTGGGTATTGAATATACCATATATTCATTTATTCCAACCTTGTGAATTGTTTTTTCCTTCCATCCAACGTTATTCCTAATAACATGAATTCATCTATGTACATGTCTAGATCTCTATCTAGTGTTGGGCTCTTTAACTTGAAAGATGCTCTCACTCGTTATCATGATAACTGATAGGTATTTAGGTGAAAGGATCTACCATTCGCTCCTTGTAAGCCACCTTATCCTCATCATAATGTACTAGGTCTCTATTTGTAGAATTTATAATGATTGACTCTTGAATCACCCTTTTAGTTATTTGCTTCTTATATAACAAAGGTACGCCTAGGATTTGGATATAAGTTCTTATAAGTTTGGAAATTTGGGTTGTGTAACTTTTACCACATATCCAAATTTTCTCTACCAATCACAAGAATGAATCCTTAATTCTCCTTGAGAACTCTGTGGATGTTCTTGTAGGCTATCCAATGACACTCATTGTGGATTGATTTGTTATAGGCTTGTCATGCTCCTAGCATATAATTTATTTAGGTACGGTACATGTAATGGCATACATGATTGGCCTAATGGCGGAAACATTAGTATTCATGAGATCAACAACTCTTAGGTTCAGTGGATGACTATGACCCTTTCATAGTGATCTTTCTTTCATCAACATGAATAACCTATTTTAACTCGTTGAAATAGATTAAGGATCTTATCGATATAAGATACTTTTCTAAATGCCAAACTAAAATCATCTATTCCATAATAGATTTTGATTTTAGTATACATGTTGCCCTCTTTCATCTAGCATTAAAATTCAACCACTCCTTTCAAAACGGTAATATGAATACGTCACTCACAATGAGTGATACGTCATTCACGTGGAAAACAATTTCTCCCACTGAACTTCATGTCTTGACATGATAACTTTACCTCCCACTTAACTTCATGTATATACATGACTTTAAACTCCCACTGAACTTCATGTCTATACATGACTTTTCGACAATTCGAGTGAGAATCTTCTTATGTCTCATAATAGAAAAGATCATCATATCCTCTTGGTAGATACCATAGGCATGTTTCATGTACACATCCGATTCCAAATCCCTATTTGGACAAGTGATTTTGTTGTGTATCTTGTACACACCTATTATGAGGTATTTAAGTGATGATATGGATCTAAGCATAGTTACGCATTAACTTAGCTTTTGCAGACATTTTCATGTATTATTGGACACCTCCAAATAAAACATCTTCATGTCTATGGAATGATTTATTGGACAACTCCAAATATATCATACATTTGCATAGATTCCACATAGTTTCATAAGTCTCTTTAGAAAAACGAAATTTAAAATTTCTAGGTACTTCCACTTCATAGATCATAATCTTATTATATCAAGAACATTTTCTTTTGGTCTCGTCAGTAGTTTAAGGATTCACCTAAGAACGCTTTCTTTTGGTCTGCTCACTAGTTTTGAGTCTAACCTAAGAACATTTTCTTTTGGTTTCCTCACTAGTTCCTAACTAGTTTTTCGTTGTGGCTTATTTTCTCCCACTTTATCTTTAGAAAAATACAACTATTTTCTTTGAAGATAGCCTTATGAGCTACCAACAATTTTGTACTCATACTCGTGAGAAAGGTAGAAGTTACACAACATGACCTTATGTGATCTACTAAAGACTTTATTGTAAAGACATCAAATCTTAGCATCGAGATAGACTAGTTCTATAAGCTAAAGAGGTGGAGTCATATTCATGTCAATTACAATCTTTATAAGTGATGTCGACAATTGGTTTGGTAGACTCCCTACTTTGAGTTCAATAACTCAATTTGACTTAACAATTGATATTTCAAAGTGAGAATCGAGTTCTTAGCTTTTGAACTTACTACAATGATCCAATCATCATAATACTAACGTGATCAATTTGAGTCAATACAATTTATGTTATTAGTGCAAGTGGTGTATAATGACAAGTTTTTAGAACAATAAAAGTTTCCATAAACCGAGTGACTTGGTTGAAAACCATGTCACTAAATCCAATTAAAACCAATGTCAATAAAAGGAATTAAACAAATTTCCATGTGAAACAAGGAAATTATAAAAGTTCTAAAAACAATGTCTCAAAATACATCCCAAAATAAAGACAATTCTAAATGAGACCAAACCTCCATAGGTCTTCAATCATGGGTAGCTACCTTAGCTTCCCATGAAGAACCTTCTTAGGCGTACTTGTCCTTGCCTTTATTTTCGCTAGGATGCCCTTATTACAATTAAAAAGGGTAAGAATCACAACTCGTATCTATATACCAAAGTTGAGATCATAACATAAACGATAGGGATAAATATTTACCTACTGGAACAATCTTTCCAGTTTTAAGATGTCCAAGATACTTAGAGCAATTTCTCTTCTAATTTCCTATGCCATTACAATAATGGAATTTTTCCTCATTGGGACACCCTTCTTGGGTATGGGAGAGCTATTCTCAATAGCTTTACCTTTTGCCTTGAAAGTGGAGGGCTTCTTCCCTTTACTACCACCTTTCTTGAACTTCCCCTTACTCTTATTATTAATATGGAGTACATCCTTGGGGGTGCTAACATTTAGCCCCATGTCTCTCTCAGTTTGCACAAGCATCTTGTGCAATTCATGGAGAGTGGTTTTCATGTTTTGCATATTGTAGTGTAGTACATGGTCAAAAACGAGTTGTTTGGTAATGTCAACCCCTTGCAATTTAAGAGTGTCGATATGCTCAATCAATTTGAGTACATGAGGGCTAACTTTTTGGCCCTCTTTAAGATTCATGTCGAAAAACGCGGAAGTCGTCTCATATTGAATGATCCTAGGAGCTTGTGAAAACATGGTCACAAGCTTCGTATAGATCTCATAGGTCGTGTTCATCTTTATGTCACTCCTTTGGAGATCGACCTCCATCGAGAAGATCAAAACATTTTTGATCGCGGAGGACTCTTTATGGTAAGCCTCATAGGCTCGCCTTGCGCGGGCGGTTGACCTTTCATTAGGTGAGGTGGGAGAGGCCTTGGTAAGGTAATGAAACTTGTCGTCACCCTCTGCGGCCAAGCAGAGTTGCGCATCCCAATCGGCAAAATTTGCGCCATTCTTTTCTAACTTGCATCGATCCATGAAGGATTGAAGCCATGAGACGTTCGTGAGAATTGGAGCATTGTTGGTGGTGGATGAATTAGCATTTGCCATTGCGAATTAAACAATATTAACAACAAATTTTAGACATAAAGGAAATGTCAACATTTATCATTTTAAATACTTGTAAACATTTTAAACAAGTTTTAACATTTAAATAGTGACCTCTACCCAACTATTATAAATGATTCCGAGATCCAAATTCATATCAACTTGGGCACGGTGAGCCGATTCATCCCTCATTAACATAATTCGGTGGATTAACTCTTTAATCGATTCTACATTAGAACTCTCGGTCGATAATATTACTTTAATATTAATCCTAAGCCCGGAACACATGCGGCTACGGTCGCGAATAGTTCCGTTGAGCTCAATCCAAATTTCGAAATCATAACCTTTATTACCCCACTTACCCAACGTAACAAGTTTATTAACACCCCGGCAAGCCTAGCCTACTTCCTTGCGAAATTGGGATTCATGGGTTCTACATTTGGTACGGCTTGATCTCAATTATTTATCATGAGAGGTCATGTCAATTTATTATCTATCTCGTTTAAGTGAACTAAATCGATGAATTAACGATAATTTTAATTGACACGGTCGAATACTCAATAAAATATGCATGTCATGTTATGGCGATTTGGCGATGCATGCAAACATATTAAATAAAATGCAAGCATTAAAGTAAAACTCCTAGTATGGCCTTTCCTAGAATAGAAAATTATACAATCTATTACAAATTCGGAAACCAACTCCATTGGTCCCTAGAACTTCATAAGCACGCCTCCCAAGGTCACCGTCTCTCTCGGAACTACTTTCCGAATGGCACCGTCTTTGGGAAACTCCGGTATTACAAATAATTACAAAATATATAATAAAATTACAATAATTTCCTATTATACATTTGTAAAATAAAATAATACAATAAAAGTGATACGAGATCACAATAAATTACAACCGAATCAATATTCCCTTACATTCTGGGTAATAACGATTAAAACTAAGGTCATACAAGGAATAAATTACATAATTCCAAATTACATAAACCAAAATATGACATTCATATTAAATATGCAGCATAATAATATGTATAAAACATGCTCATTTTAAATGCCAAATCGCCCTATTTTACGGTTTATATCGTATATAACCCGGTTTTACGGAAATACGTGATAATAACATTTTAAAATAACCAAACAATACTTAAATCATATTTAAGTCCAAGTTAATTATCGCAACTGATTAAGGACTCAAATATTAGTCATCACTCAATTTTTGACAATAATTCAACTTGTTGTTATATAATTGCTTAAAACTAGGCTTTAAAGTCATATTTTAATCAAATAAATCCAAATTTAATTACACTAATTTCAAAATTTGAATTTTAAATTTTTGTATATTCTGGAACATTTCCATGACACTCAAAATGTCAAAAATCATGGTTAAAAATTTCGAATCGTTTTAAAGAAAAATCGGTTGCGCTTTATCAGTTTTATCAATTAAAATACATAAAGCATGTGAAAATTAATCAAATTAAATTTTGATCTTTAGATCTCAAATATGGGATATTTAAGCAACCAGGAAAAATTTTCCCTTGACATGGAATTTATTTTAGCTATATTTGCTAAATAAGTCACTATTTATGCCATTTTTACATTAAAAATTGATAAATCATGCTAGACAAATCACATCAGTCCGAAATTCCAGTCTGTCAGGAAAATATGCATATGACAACATACTAAAATTTCATTGTCAGATTCAAAGCGGAAGTATTTTTAACCATTTGACCTTCATTTATATCTTTTTATCATATAAAAATCATAAATCATGAGAAAGAAGTCCACTTTACACGAAATGTTACATTCAATAAGTAAAAGGCATGTGTAATATTGTGTAAAAATTTCACGGTTAGAAAATAAGTCTAACTATTTTTAGCATATTAAACATCGTTTTACTCATTAAAATGTAATAAAAACACTAAAAATCATAATTGAGCAATATAAATTTCCATAAATCATCAAAATAATCTAAAATCATATTAGGACCAGAATATATTGACATGCAAATGACTTTGTGATTTTATCTTATAAAACACAAATTACTAGTTTTCTTTAAGTTACATTAACTCAAAAAAACTATAATCGATTATGCATGTAACAACCAAAGCTCTTGATACCGCTTGTTAGTTTCTTAAACTCGATATTAGACATTTCTAATATTATATTATAAATATTTTACTCATTAAACTAATGGATCTTATGCATGCATAACAAAATAAGACAAAGATAAGAAGAAACATTTTTCCTTACATTGAATATGAACAATATGGGTACAATATTTGGACAACTTCTTAATATTATTCTTAAGCTTAAATAAGAAGGATGAACTTCCAAGTTCTTAGTATAAGAACACTCCTATTAGTAGCACCAAGACAACCCTTAATCTCTTAAATATTACTACTCTAGAATAATATTTAAGACTCCCTTAATATGAACTAATAGATATATTACTACCCTTAGTAATGATACTATTAGAGCAAGAACACAAGAAGAATTTATTAAATTTCTTTTAGTGAGACATGGAGATTATAGAGAGATGAGTATACTACTCAAAAATGAGATCAAGTAGTAAGAATTAGTGTGACAACCCTCGCGAATGCGGAAATATAAAACAAACAAGCATGTGAATTATATTGCGGAAATAGGTAGTTCTAAAAACTTTTATACATGCAAGTTAAATAAAACGAGGAGTGTCAAATATTACAAACTAAATACGGAATACAACAAAGAGACGGGGTCTCTTAAAATGTTAGCAAAGAACAAGTGTTTAGCAAAACTAGCTAATATCGTCTAGAGGTGAAACTTCCAGGGACAACGCCCGCTA
>JAIUZE010067131.1:0-19565 GCA_022085475.1 Heliosperma pusillum
CCTGGACTGGGCCCACGGGTGTTTGGCCTGTGTTTGGGCTGTTTTTTATCGACTTTAACTAAAAACCGTTTCTTAATATTTCCCGCATTCGTAACATATTTACAACCCGTCAAAACACACAAACAAATCACGTGACACACAAGACCCCAAAATGACCATACCCGACAAATCCGACCGGGCTGGACCGGCCTGACCGGCCTGAACCAGGGCGTGAACCGGCCGTTTGGGCTGTTTTTCTGGCCACCTTTTCGGCCACCAAACCACCAATCACACCCAACCAAATTATTTCTAACATGTTTTAATAATCACAACCATTTTAACAACTCCATTCAACATCATTCATACAAAAATCATGTTCTACATAAATCCATACAAATCGTCAAGAACCCTAACATATTAAAAATTCATAAACATATAAAATAACAACTATCATGTTCTAGTTAAAATCATAAATACTATACATGAACAAAACAACAGATACAAAGGCTTGTCGCATTAAATTCGTCGAGTAAATCGGAATCGTTACCTTCGCTAGCAAAATTCACATTAGCAAGCAACCAAAAAAATAGAATTATAAACCGCTTCTACTAATCTTTCCCTCCAAATATTAACGAGTCACCAACTCGTCTCAAAATTTCTTTCCCTATAAGAAATACCATAAAACTATTGTTATTATTAACTTTATTTTCCATACTTAAAGTGTTGAAAACGATTTTGGTCGATTTTGACAATAAACCGTAACTTGAAGATGGAGAGCGAAGAGGAGATTCCGTAGAAATATAAGTTAGGACGATTGGAATAAGAAATGACGGTTTTATGAGATTTTGGCTCAAGACGACGAAGAACGATGAAGAACGCAAAGAAAACGATAAGAAAGTATTAATTAGATCTCAAGTTGATTTATTGTAAAATGAAAAGGTAGTTAGTGAGTAATGGAGGGTGGTTGGGCCGTGTAGTTATAGAAGAATTAATGAGTCGGGTTTTGAAATTGTTGTTACGGAATTGACTCGGGTTTAATAATTATATTACGGTAATTGATTAGATATAATTAGATATTAAGTTAATTAAACCAAATATCTAGATATTATGTTATTGTAATCAAAAGAAAGGAAAATATCTAGTCCTATTAGAGGGCAAGGAGCCGTGTGGTATGGTGATAGTCGGGTCTGTTTTGTAAACGATTTGCGTAATTTTCGTTGACGGATCGATAAAGTTACAAATATCTTAGATATTCGTATTAGTTTAATCGAAAGAATGAAAATATCCAAAGTGAGTGGAAAAAGATGACATGGGCGTGTGACTCATGCCAAAGTCGGGTTTCGGGTTTGTTTCGGGATTTCAGATGACTCGGGAATAGTTAAATGACGTTCGGGTTAAAACCGTAAAAGTTATTCTTTAATTCCAAATAAATTCAAAATAATTATATTAAATTTTCATAAATCCAAATAAATCATAATAAAAATAAATTAAAAATATTATTTTTTTAAATAAAATTTCGGTCTTCAAACTTACAAGGCGAGTCGGGAAAAGTCAACGGAAGTCAAAGTCGACTTAAAAGTCGAGAAAAGTCAAAAATGACTTAAAAGTCCAGAAAAGTTTATGACGACTTAAAAGTCAAGAAAAAGTCAATGACGACTTTAAAAAGTCAAGAAAAGTCAAAGACGACTTAAAAGTCAAGAAAAGTCAAAGATGACTTAAAACGGGATTCTCATGAAATCTCGCAGAAATTCCAAATACGAACTCGGAATTTCCAAATAAGACTCGAAACAATAAATTCTATTTTAAAACTTAACTTTGCTGAAAATTATTCGTAAAACATTTTTACTAGAAAAATTGGGTACTTTTCGGGTTGTTACATCTTTAAACTCTTTTTTATGTCTTTAATTTATTGATTATTATTCATATCACTATTCGCTTCTTTACGTCTATCAATGGAGAATTGATGGTTTATATGGTATCAACTAAGAAAAAGATTCTAAAACTAAGCTTCCGCGGATAATTTCTCATCAAAATTTTTAACCAATATCTTCATTCTAAATTTTGCGAATCATGCCTAATGAAACTTTATACTCTCCATTGGACGATCCTCTTTTTCTGTCCCAAACAGATGAACCTACTTTGCAGCTGTTCTCCTTTTTATTTGATGGGTCGACCTCATACAATGGTAGGGAGAGATAATATGGACTTTTTTCGAAGAATAAAGGTGGGTTCTTAACTGGAGAATGTTCTTGTCCTCCTATCACGTATAAGAAGTATAATTCCTGAGCCAGATGTGATATTCTTTTTTCTCGTTGGATTAAAAATTCTATTGCAAAACCTTTGGTTAATAATTTGCAGTATGCTTCATCTGCTAAGTCTCTATGGTCTGATATTCTTTGAGCGTTATGGTTAGTTAAATGTGTTAGATTTTTATGCCCTTAAGAAAGAGTTGGGTAATTTTTCCCAGGATACTATGTCTCTTCTTTATTATTATGGCAAAATCAAGAACTTGTGAGAGAATACTGATACCATGGATCCCATTCCCCAATGTACTTGTGATGCCATGGATAAGTGTTCTTGTCAACTCCTTAAAAGGTTACTAGATAGAGAGACACATACCAAATTGATCCAGTTATTGATGGGATAATTCCAGGTTTGAACATATGCAGGCTTATCTTCTTACCATAGATCCCCTTTCACCCATCAATAGAGCTTTATGGATGTTACAGAAGATGGAGCTTCGGAAGGTAATAAATGATGTAAAATCTGATGTTTTTGTTAAGTCAGTTGCGTATGCAACTAACAAACGTTCTCAATTTTTTAGCCATAAAGATGATGCTGCCCAGAATCGTTCTAAAGATGATCTTTTTGATGATGTTAAGTTATGTGACCATTGTACAAGGTGTGGACATGATATTGATGAATGTTGGAGACTTGAAACCTGCACTTTCTGTAAAATTAAAGGCCGCATGCAGGAAAGATGTTATAAGTACAAGGCATTATTAGTAAAGAAAGGGAAAACTGAGGGGCAGTCCGGTCCATCCAATGGGTTATCTAAGAATGCTAACAATGCTGAGTTGTTTTATGAGGTTCAAGAATGTCAGTACTAGGTCATCACATCTTTCAATACATCTCATCAAATGGTGTCTGAGTTTCTTGTTGTCAACCAGTTTTACAACAATGTTCATGACACAACTGATTTTGTTGAAGGCATAGTCAATTCTGGAAATACTACGGTATTACAAACCTCAAACAGTTAAACATATCCTTCATCAAGCCTCCAGTCATTTGTTAATTTTATTGGTATGTTTTTATCTTCACAAGCTTATGCTGTTAATTCTTCAAACTCATAAACAGACTGGATTGTGGACACATGGACATCTTACCACATGACATCAAATATTACCTTGCTTCATAATATTACCTTCAAACCTAAACCAAGATATGTAGGGTTACCTGATGGAAGTGTTAAGGTAGTATTCCGGTCAGGTCATGCTAGACTTACTAATAGAATTATGTTGCGAAATGTTATGTTAATTACAGATTTCTAACCAAAGAATCTTATTTGTGATCAAACTAATTGTCAACACTGGGTTAATAGTGTTGTTTTGTATTTTCATTGTGTAATTCTGGACCCTTAAAGTAAGGATATAATTTCATTGGATATGAGAACTGGTGATATATACAAGCTCAGACTAAATTCTAGTGGTTGTGCTAAGAATAGCTATAACTGTCATTGAAAACAGTTTCATACCTCATAGTTTTGCATTCCATGTCAGTAGTAATGTTGATTTGTTTCATGCTAGATTAGGCCATACATCTTTAGCTAAGGGCATGTAAATTCTGAAAAATTCAAGCGAATCAAACAATATCTTTGTGATACTTGTGTACTTCCTAAGCATCATTTGTTGCCTTTCTCTAAAAGTCACTCTTATAAAACTGAATATTTTAAGCTTCTTCACATGGATGTATGGAGCCTATACAAAATTCCAACATTAACAGCTGCTAGATACTTTTTAACTATCTTAGATGATCATTTTATACCGACTTAGACTTTTTTTATGCATAATAAGACTCAGGGCTCTGGTTTGGTTAGAGGGTTTGTTTCCTATGTTGAAAACCAGTTTAATAAGAATATAAAGGTGATTAGATCAGATGATGACACAATATTCTTTCATAAAAGAATTTTTTAGTCAAAAGGGAATTATTCAGTAGAGGTCCATTGTTGGAAGGCCCTAACAAATTGAGAGAGTGGAAAGAAAGCATATGCATTTATTAGATACTGATAGGGCTTAGATTCATTCTCAGGTTCTCTTTTAAGTTTTAAGGTGTTACTGCTACCTACCTCATTAACAAAATGCCATCTTCTGTGCTGAACCGGAAAACGCCTTATGAAGTGTTGTTTAAGGACAAGCCAGGGTATAATGAACTTAGAGCATTTGGCAGTCTTTGTTTTGCATCAATGCCTCCTACAATAACTAATAAATTTCAGCAGAGAGCTAAGAAATGTGTTTTTATTGGTTATTCATTCAACTAAAAAGAGTGTAAGCTATATGATCTTGAGAAATACACTGTTATTTTTCTAGAAGGTATGTAGTGCTCATGGAAGAAGTATATCAATTCAATGATAGAGTTCATACATTTAGTCACCTACAATTGAGTGCAATCCTGCCAGTGACTTCTTACTGTCAATTAATACAGAAATTGTTTTATCATCTAATACTGGTCTATCAAGTTCAATAGAAACTAACCAAGGTACAACTGGCACTATTACTTATAACTCTGCATCAGGCTTTGGATTTAGAGAGAGTGATGCTTCTGCTGTGTCACTACCTCATGCGGAGTCCATAGAAACTAAAATGTCCATTAGAAGATCAGATATGCCACATTTTTTATCTTTGAGATTGGTGAATCATTGTCCTGCAAAGAAGACAAAAACATAATCTATTTTCCATGTTATGGTTTTAAATAGCTTATCCAACTTTGTCAAGGAATATAGAATGTTCTTGTGTAATGTGGTAGAAGCTCATGAACCTAGCTATTACAGTCAAGCTTGCAATGACAATAAGTGGGTTTCAACAATGGAAAAAGAATTGCAAGCATTAGAAGACAACAATATATGGGAGCTAACTTCCTTACCTACAAATAAAAAGGCAATATGAAGTAAATAGGTTTATAAGATCTATCATTGATGGTTCCATAGAAAGGTTCCTTAGAAAGGTTCCTTAGAAAGGTATAAGATTAGGTTAGTAGCTAAGGGATACAACCAGGTTAAGGATAAAGATTACAGATTAATTTTTTCTCTTGTAAAAAATTCTCTACAGTCAGAATTATTCAACTTACCTTAGTACCTGTTAAGGGTCGGCCATTGCATAAATTATACATCAATAATGATTTACTTCATGTTCTTTTTGGATTAAGATGTATACATAAAGCCACCTTTAGGTTATAAGTTGGATAAGAAAGGGCAAGTGAGTAAGCTAAAAAAATCCTTATATGGACTTAAACAAACCTCAAGGCAATGGAACCATGATTTGACTAAGTACTTGTTGCAACTTAGGTTTATTCAGTTAAAACTTGACTATTCTTTGTTCACTAGAAAATATGACATCAATAAAAAGCTTCATGGTTGTCCTTGTACATGTTGATGATGTTTTGGTTACTGGTGAGGATACCATAACAATTCAGGTTTTGAATGACCAGTTACATGCTAAATGCCATCAAGGACCTTGGGTTAATGAGATATTTTCTTGGTCTTCAGGTTTCTAGGAATGAGAAGAGCATTTTACTTAACTAGAGGAAATACATTATTGACATATCCGAGAATGTTGGGTTTGAAAACTCCTAACCCCCTTTATTTCCTATGAAAAAGGGTTTGAAATTATCTTTTAGCAAAGGCCAATAACTGGAAGAGCCAGAAAAATACAGAAGGTTGATTGATAGATTGTTATATCTTAGCCTCACAAGACATGGCATTTCTTACAATGTATAACATCTCAATCAGTTTCTGAGCACACCAAGGGATGAACATTTTTTAGCTGCACATCATCTGATCAAGTACCTAAAAAGTACTGTCAATGCTGAGTTATTTTATCCTGCCTCACCTCCTTGGATTTACAGGCTTACTCTAATGCTGAGTGGGTAGGGTCTGCTTTCATCAACACATCTTTAAGTCGGTAATGCATTTTCCTTGGTAATTCCCTAATTTTATGGAAGACTAAAAAGCAGAAAATAGTAAGCAAGAGTTTTGATAAGGCTGAGTATACAAGCATGATCGATACAACTAGTGAATTGGTTTGGACAATAACAACGTTGCATGAGTTACAAGTTCATGTTCATTCACCCATTCCTTTGTATTGTCATAATATGGCAGTTGAATGTATAGCTCAACATCCAGTATTTCATGAACGAACCAAAGATATTAATGTGGATTGTTATTTCATTAGGGACAAGCAGTTGGAAGCATTCTTAAAAACTCAACATGCTAGTAGAAAGCTTCAATTGGAGGACATTATGACAAAAGTCCTTGGGAGAAAAAGGAATACTTCGTATTTGTATAGGGGCACTTGGTGTGGTACTCGGTTGAGTGAGGCCACTTGGTCAAGTACTTGACCGTGAGGCCACTCGGTCGAGTAAAAAGGCACTCGAGCCGAGGGGTGTATTTTGGACTTTAGAGTTGATTCTGTGTTGAGTGGTTACTCGACTGAGAATTTTGGACACTCGGCTGAGTATGGTCACTCGGTCAAGTGACTTGGGTACTCGACCGAGTGACTAGGTTCGGATGTGTTTTTGTGACATTGATTACATTGTGTGATGATTATATTGTGACATTGATTGATGTTAATTGTATATTTGTGACTGGCGCTTGTAATGTTTTTAAATCTACCGTGATCTATTTGATATTTCTAGCGAATACTGAGTAGTTGATTAGGAGCTGTGTTGATGATTATGCTTATGATGGGGATATCTGTATGCGCATGGTTGCGGATCACTTGTCGAGTCTTGGGTAGCTAGAGTTCTTAGACTTTCATCATTGTTTTGGAGTCGGTTCGACGTGTATTTACACTTGGAGCAATCTTACTTTGACATTTTGATTTAATAAAGCAGTTACTATGTTCGAGATTGACGATGTGATACGTACTAACTCGGGAAACCAAGACGGTGACGCATCACCATACTTGGGATGGTCTTGCTAAAGGCAACTTGGTAAGTGGGGGTATTACAACAAATGCACATCATTTTCCTTTGAACAAGCTTGGGCTACATTTTATTTCATGTATTCTAACTTGAGGGGGGAATGTAGACATATAATTGTAAATTAGGTCAATAGATGTCGAATATTAGTTAGTTTAGTTAACTAATTCTGTTAACTAAGGTTTTTAGAAAGTTAGTTAGAGTTAAAGGTGCTATAAATACCCAACTCTATTTGTAAAATTGTACTAAAATATATTCATGCTAATAAGATTGATTAATCTATCTAAACTCTTCTATATCTCTATAATTTCTTGATTCTTCATATCACCATCCTCTTCTTTACTCCTATATCAATGGAAATTTGATTGTTTATAGACGGTGATTCCTCAATTAATTCGAACATAAACTCTAAATAAAAAAAATACGAAACTATAACAAATAATCAATTTAATTATAATAATGGATTAGTGAATTAAACATCTACTCTATACTCGAATTGTAATACTCCGTATTTTATAGGGTACTCGGTGGGTTGCTTAACCGAATAGGGCCACTCGGCCGAGTGTTTTGCTACTCGACCGAATGTGTCAG
Organism: Heliosperma pusillum; assembly: GCA_022085475.1. Lineage (NCBI taxonomy): Eukaryota > Viridiplantae > Streptophyta > Magnoliopsida > Caryophyllales > Caryophyllaceae > Heliosperma > Heliosperma pusillum. Next base: position 7,765 of record JAIUZE010067131.1, read on the forward strand.
TTTGCGAGTATTTATCGATTCATTAATTTGTAATCAGTTTGCAACCCTAAAATCTTTCTAAACTTCCCCTCATCTTTTTCCCCATCTTCCTAATCATCTAAGAGAGAAAACAACCTTGCGATCAATCTTGTTCTTCCATTGTAAGTTAATTATATTATTTTCTCATTAATCATCTTTTAGAGTCTGAGATTGTCAAGTATGAGTCGTGCATCATCATTATAAATTAAGGTTTGTATGATTAGATTATCAAGCAGTTTTCAGATTCGTTAGGTCGTACTGTTCAATTGATTTTGGTGTAATAAGTACTTCGATTTCGAAATGTTTACAAAGAGACTATATTTTATTCCAAGCCTTGTTTCTGAATGTTAAATTGTGTAGCCACTTTATTTCTAGTGTGTCTTATGTGATTTCTTTATGAACATCTATCCAGAATAACGCGAATCTGCTAATGTCATGAGAAAAACTTCTAAAACCTAATTTATACGTGGAACCTATTCTTGATCTTTTCACACATTATCTTTGAAGAGTTTGGATTTTGATAGACGTTGGATTTTCTCAAAAATGATATTTTAAACCTGTTTTATGAATCATTACATTTCCAGTGATGAGTTTTGTCAGCTGTGATAAATATGTCTATTGGGTCATGATAGGTTGGTAATTTGGAAATAGAGATTATAATAAGAGTTTTATATAAGAGTCGTAGGGTTCTAAAACAGTTGGCCATGCCTCGATTGAATATTTATAGAATTAGTTATGCATTTTATAGTCAGGGTGTCCAGTTCAGAAACGTAAGGGAAAATCGAGTTTCGTTCTTAAGTTGAGATTACGATATAAGTCATGATGAGTCTAGTTTATGAGCATGATTAATTTATTAGATATGTAGTAATTATACATAATTATGTTATGTAGGTGATAGATATCTGATGGATCAACATGTGAATACTTGTGATCAGATTATTGCTAGAAGGTAAGGTTTTTCTACTTAGTATGATTATGCCTTATTGTTGTGATGATTATGGATTATTGAGATGCATGATATGATTATATGATGATTGGGGTTAATGGATTGAGATTGCTATATTGTGAACCATGTCGAGAGATGGTTTCACCCCCATGTTTTGCCTCTTGTGACTCTCGTCACAAGGGGAATGTGCACATTAATGAATTGGGTTGCCTCGTTGCAATGAGCGGAGATTTTGATATCCATTGCTGCGGTCTAGCATCGACATGGCTGGGTTACCCTTTGCGACGGTAATCTGGCTACTCGTTACAATTAGAGTCACTTATTTGTTGTTTGAGATGCTTGTGATGTTATTGTTGTGTTTTATTTGCTATTGTGACATAATTGTACTGACCCTGTTTCTGTTGTCAAAAACTGATGTGATTCATTGGGGAATGGTGAGCAGGGGGTTAGCAGGTAACCTCATCTGAGCTTGCTTGAGGGTTGGTTGGGATGCCGTGCGACGATGATCATAATAGCTTCCGCTGAGTCAGTAGATGTTGAGTCTATAGACAATTTGAGTTCAGTTGTATTACATTTGGATTTGGATTTGATTTATTGTAATCACTTATCATTACTTTATTATAAATGTTTCATTATTGCCCCTTAATATATATATACTACCTCGGACAACCATGATGATAGCACTCCCGTTTGCTAAGGTAGACTTTGGTAAGGCACTTTGGTAGATGAGGGTGTTACACGAATAATCATTCATAATTGAAGAATTTGAAGGAGGTTGAATGAAGTTAAGGATTTAGTAATACAGAGATGTTAGAGATAAATTAAGTTTGATGTTTATCCTTATTACTAGTTTTTAAATCGCGCCCCTTCCCACTGTCTTAATAAGCTTAAGCTCTAGACGAGATCAAATGACGACTTCTGAGAGTTGAACTATTTGCTTGGTTATATTGTGGTTGGGAAGCAAGTAAGGTGCTTACATGATGCTTTTGTCATATGCGGAGCACAAACACTCATTTAAGACGGGCACTACCGTTCACAAGCTTAAGACGCCGGATCGGATCATACCAAATATGTAGGAAATTGGCGGGATTAATTAGTTTTGCAAATTGGCTGATTGAAAAGATTTAGCAGGCCTTACCTAATGTACTTGTGCGTGCATTAACTTAGGCGGCTGGTAAACATCGACGACGTTTTAGGAAACATCGACGACGTTTTAGGAAACATCGACGACGTTTTCATTAAGAAAGACGAAATTGCCCTTGTTCACTTATACTCTCTATCTCTCTCTTCTCTAATTCTCCTAAAATCAAAAACAAGTAAATTGAACTAAAAAAATTAAAATCTTACAACAACAACAACAATTTTACTAAATCCTACAACAACAATTCCCCTAAATCGATTATCATGGCGGACGAACACTCTTCAGTATGTTCACATATTAATCAAATTTTACGTTTGTCAATTTTTTTTCCCGGAATCCGTTAATTGTTTGTTTATACTTATCTAACTTAATTGATTTACGTAACGTCTTAGTTAGTTAAAATTGAAATGCGGTTTTTTTTTTAAAAAATTAGGGAAAAATACCATGGTCAGACGAAGAACTGGATGCCATGGACCATGACCAGACATCCATTTATAACGTCTGACCATGGGCAGACGTTAGAAATGGATGTCTGGCCATGGTCCATGACATCCATTTCTTTGTCAGACCATGATTATGAAACTCAGTTTTTTTGTCTGACCATGGTGAGATGATATCGATTTTTTATAACCCCGATTAATAACATTTTAGGTATGTAGATCATGATTTACTAATATATATTAATTATTTAATGTCTAATTAGCGCCGTATTTGCATTGAACAGGACTCGTTTGAGGAATTTGGGAATAATAACACCGATTACAATCCATTTTTTGATACGACGTTAGATTTAGTTACCCGCGATGATGCCTTTAATTGGGCGAGTAGGATTGCAATGGATCATGGTTTTGCTTTGGTTAAAGCAAATAATGGGCCAAAAAACAGAAGAAAAGACGGGTTGTTGGCATCTTACTTTAGATGTTCAAGGTATGGTAGACCTCCTTCAATTGATGATCCTGAGAAGCGTCGTAGGTCGAATAAGTGTGGATGCACTTTCTGTATCCGAGCCGTGCGGAACTACCCTCGGCAAGGTGACGATAGCGGTGCAGTTTGGAACATAATCACAGCCGAGGATAAAGGGTTTCACAATCATGAGGAAGTGGTTTACAAGGATGGTGATCGTCATTTTGCGGCTTTGGATGACGAGGAGAAAGCGTATATGAGGCAACAGGTTAAGGCCGGTGTGCTTCCAAAAGACATAAAGAACGCTCTTCACCAAAGAACGCCGGCTAAACCTCAACCGTCAAATAATCGGATATATAACGAGACGAAAAAACTGAGGCGGGAATTTAGGGGTGGAAGGAACACTGCACAACAAATGTTTGCTCTTGCGGTTGAAGCACATTATTTGCTGTGGCATGAGAGTGATCCCGAGTCACGACAGATCTCTCATATATTCATGGCACATCTTGTAGCCGTGCAGCTTTTCCGAGCCTATCATTATGTTGTTCTCATTGATTCGACTTACAAGACAAACACCTACAAGAATCCACTGGTTGAGATTGTTGGTGTTACCCCGACCGGGAATTCGTTCCTAATTGGTTGTGCACTTGTTCCTACGGAGTCCGAGGATTCCTACACGTGGATTTTGAGGCGGTTGTCGGACATTCTTGCACCTGTCTTTGTTTCCCCTACCGTCTTCGTCACCGACCGGGAGTTGGGTTTGATCGCCGCTCGTAGGGAGGTGTTTCCCGGTTCTAGTCATTTCTTGTGTCGGTGGCACGTGAACCGCGCCATCAATGCCAAAACCCTGAACATCTACAAGACCGATTGGTATAGAGATCTTGTCTACTATAATCCAGAAGCGGGTTGGGTACGGGTTATTGATGCATTAACCGTGGAAGAGTTTGAAAGAGCATGGGAGTGTTTTCGTGTCAAGTGGGTTCCCTTAGGGAACTATGTTTTGAGCACTTGGGCGATGCACAAGGAGAAGTTTGTGCGATGTTATACAAACGATGTCCTACATTTCGGTAACACGTCTACTTCCCGTGTCGAGTCGGCTCATTCTCTACTTAAGTCATGGTTGAAAAGTGCAAATTGACACTTGATAGTATGTGGTCGAAGATGAATGACATGCTTGAAAGTCAACACTCGGAGATTAGAAAGTCACTTGAGGATTCAAGGAGTCGGCCTCGTATAACTAGTCGTTTGTTCTCATTGTTGCTAGGGGTCGTGTCGACGAAGGCAATAGGATTAATGGAGGAGGAGCTTCAGAGAGGTCTTGGTCTTGGTGTCGGGTTAGAGGAGGGATGTGGACATGTGCTTGAGACAACTCATGGCCTACCTTGTGCATGCAAATTGGTTTATTTGAGTAGGAGAGGTAGGAGGGTCCATGTTGATGATGTTCATGTTTTTTGGAAGACCTTGGTATTTGATAGTGTTGATCAAATGCCGAGAACCGATGATGATGAGTTTGATGGGTCAGTAGTGGAAGCTAGAAACAGTGACCCGGTTTGCCGTAGGTTGGTATTCGAGAAGATGCGTGATGTCCTACATCCGGAGGACGAGGAATTTTTGCCACCTCCTATTAATGAGAACCCGAAAGGCCGTCCTAAAAAATCCACGACTAGGAACAAGTTGTCTTTCGAGCATAGTCAAAGGAAATATGGGACACCTAGCACCGATCGATCTACTGCTCGTACTCACTTATTTGGGGACTTTCCTCCAGAACCACCTTGTGCTCCGTTAGAAAGAAACTACACCATCAGCCTTATCTCAACTTGGGCTAAACGATACGGCGTACCAGAGGTGCTTTGGGGCCAGTTCGATGGTTGGGTAGATGTCGGTGACGATGGTCATTGTGGTTTCCGGGTTATATCACATGCCCAACGGGGGCAAGAGGGCGACTACCTTCAGATGAGGATGTGGTGTGGCCGAGAGATTAGGAGCGACGATGTCTACAAGAACTTGTATGGTACTCATCCATCCTCTACGACTGGTTTGACAGGCTTTGAGACCACATTGAGGCGTGTCGAGTTCTATCTTGAGATCCCATGCGGTCTAGAGCATTGGATGTGTGGCGACCACTTACTTGTATTTGCAACCACCTTCAACTGGACTATTTGTGTTATCGGTCATTTCCGTCACGACAATGGTGAGAAAATTTGGGTCGGTAGTTGTGAGACAATTTTACCACTTAGGGCTTTGGTTCCAGGCCAAAAACCCTTTGGTGTTATGTGGATTGTAAACTACCACAGTCATTGGATGCGTTTGCATTCAAGAGGGCCGCAAGAGGATGTTGCCATGCCACCACTAGCTCCCGCTTGGCGGACTTATAGACACGAAAGTGTTAGTCATCTCGATACTTTGTACGAAAGAAATATCGAGAACTGGAACGCTTGCATTGGATGCACCACGCGAAGAAGTCGGAGAAGAAGAAATGAAAGCACCGATGATGAAGTTGCCCGGAAATTGAGCTTTGGTTAAGCACTTTATTAATATGTTCAAAATGTAATTGTATATTTGATGAATATTTATGTAATGTTTGTTTTTTTTTTATCTAAATTTATTTTGGGTTAAATATAATTGACGTTGACAATACTCGAATAAAGCTGACATACATTAAAGTGGATACATAAAGCTGACATAAATTAAAGTCTTAAAATTAAATTACATAGAATAAATGATTAAAATACCCATACATGCAAACGAAATCATCATCACCATATTTTTTCATTAAAATTGACTTCAAATTTATAAGTAGAAGAAAGTAAAGATTAAGAATTAAAGGAAGAAAAATTTGACAAATCAATAAGGTATGTTAACTTCGAAGCAATTTGCAGTCAATTTCTTTCTTATTTCTTATTTCTTCGATGTGCTTCTCTGCTGCCATTTCCATTTCCATAAATTATGTGACAACTCAACTGACGACTTTAATAAATTTCTGAAAATGATGTGACAACTCATCTGACAACTTTAATAAAGTTCTGAACATGATGTGACAACTCAACTGACAACTTTAATAAAGTTCTGAAAATGATGTGACAACTCATCTGACAACTTTAATAATTAATTAAAAACTGATAAATATTACAACGATTTTTTGCAGACGCAACACTTAATCAGCGTTAAATACATTTCATTAACACTTAATCAGTTGAATATCCTTCGGATGAAGAACCATTAGGCCTATAAAACTCCTCCTCTTCGTGAGTTACATACATTTCAAAGGTTTTAAGACTCTGAAATGGCCCCACGAACATTCGGCCGTCCCCTGAACATAGAGAATGTAAGGTCCTATATGGGACAACTGTCAAACACCTCTTCAACAGTTCAACTATCTCCAACCTCACTTTCTCCCACTCACATCGCTTCAAGATGACAGTTTCTGAAAATACAAAAATTAAACTTCATAATAATTTCTGCAAATTTTTTATGATTAGAAAAATTAGACAATAGATTAAAAGTAAACATACCTTCTGTTACGTTTATAGGATGAATGGAAGGGTTGTTGAGACCGTAAATAGGTCCATGCATTAGTTGAAGCAAAGATAAGGGAGGATTGCCACGACTAATGAAATTATTAAGTACATCATTATTCAACACAATCATAAGGCGGTCGAATAGTAAGGGAAACTCGTTAACTATCTCGTTAATTTTATTTTGATAATAATTCACTAGTTGTATGTTAGTCATCACCATGATTAAAGTGTAGGATAAGAGGAGTGTAGAGTTTTTTAAGAGTAGAGAGAAGATAATGAGTTGTGGGGAAATAATTTGTTGGGTAAAAGGTTTAAATAGAGAAAATTTTAGGGTTTTCATGTTGTGGCCAATACAACAATAATATAAAAAAAAGTAAATAAATCAACAAACCAATAAAAACAAATAACTAAATAAATAAAAGATAAGTCAATACTACAGAAAAACCAAATAAAACAAATACGATGCATAAATACCCGGTACTAGTTACCCTGATCATGGGTGTCGTAGTACATGCTCATCTGACTAAACAAAATATCTAACTGCTGCTTCTGCATCACCGGAGTAGGTAAACGATAGACATCTGAGAACTGCCGACTAAGTGCAAGGGCTACCTCTGGCTCAGCGTGAAAAGGTGGACGCATAAACTCAAGACGATCCGAAGGTGGAAAAAAGAATCGGTGAGAAATATCATCGTACCATCTCTCATAGTCTCGAGATACCTCGAAAGGCATCGTAGCTCGTCGAGACCGACTCTTGAAGTTCACCAAGGAAGTCTCGTGGTCCAACTACTATATGCCATGATAAGTGAATATTTGTATGATTTTAACCCCCATTTTAGCTCGTTTTTGTATGTCATTTGTGCTTTGTTAAGCCACTTTATGAGCTAATATCGTTTTCTAGGCGAATTCCTGTGTTCTAACTTGTTTTGTAGGGAAAGTGACGTTTCTACGCCCTTTTTCTATATTCCCGAGCATTTGCCTAGAACCCAACGATTCGAAGAAGAAAGCTTGACCATGTGTAAGGCATTTCAATAAGGTTCACTAACTTAAGAGAGAGAAGAAGCAAAGACGGTTTTGCAGTTGTCGGAAGATCAATCAATTGGGCGGAAGAATTCATCGCTTTACATCAAATCCTATCAACAAACCCGATTGTAGAAGTCAAGGGGGATGTTGGAAGTCGAGTCAAGCAAAGGAAGATGAAGCGTTAGTCAAGAGCTTCCAGAAGACCACTTACCCGATCGGGTAAGTGTGTACCCGATCGGGGATGTGTGCTGATCCAAGCATTGCGGCTCCTTCTTCCTAAATTTGTCCTATGTATTTAATGCCCGACCTCTTCTCCACGAAACCCTAATACTATAAATAGATGCTCTAGCCTCACAACACAATACAACCATCCAACACAATCTAATCTTATATCTCATACAATCTTCTTATTAGTTTTCTCTTTAGTTTTAGTCTTTCTAGTTTAGATTATCTTCTACTTTTGTCTTTTGTTCTTAGTTTATTTCTGTCCATTTCATAACAAAACATTAGTTTAGTTCAATAAGAATTTCAATCTTTGTATCTACTTTGTTGGGTTCAAGAGTTGTAATTCAAGGTACGGTATTTCTATGCAAGTGATTTCTATTATTGTTATCGCTTTCATCGTTGATCGTCACCTAGGTATTCCTAATTTATCCTTTGTTTATTGTTCTTTATTGTTTTCCATTTGATTGTTATTTCCTATTCATATCACTTAGATTCGTTTTCATGTTGTCATAATCGTAGTTTCATTTCCTAGGTTGTCATATAGCGTCGTTATTATCGCCACATAGAGAGTCTAAATTATTGTCAAAACCAACTAAATATGCCTATCTTAACTTTCATTGTTAATATCATCTTACACATAAACAAATCATGAGTGAGTAGTCACCTTTCTAGGGTGTAGGGTAGCCATGTTAGATTGATTAAAAGATGCTAATTGGATAAAAGAAATTGTGCTTTTAAAACATTGTGTCTATGCATGTTTGGACTTTAACGATAGTTGACGATTCTTGATCACAATCATTGACTAGTATGGAATTCTTTTCCAAGGTAGACATACGAGATTTGAATAGACAAAGCATGACATAGTGGATTAAGACCTAGTAAATCGCACAAAAAGCCTGCTAGACCATCTGATCTATGATTGTAATGAACACATCATTCTTACGAACGCTCAATGAATTATTTGCATATCCTAAATCCAATTTCATCAATATGTCAATCTACATGTGTGAACCTACTTCCCTAGATGCTTCTCATTATTGTTAATTCATCATTTGCTTTATTTTTTTCATTTTAGTTTGCTCTTATTTTGTTTTTATTTATGTTCTTTATTAGTTTAGAATTCAAAACCTCAAAACCCAGAAAATCGTTAGATAAAACTCAATTGTGAGACGATTCACAATCCATAGGAAATACCATCTCCCTGAGGATCGACCCCTACTTCCCTAATTATATTAATTTGTTATTAGCCTAGTCTGGGTAACTTATCTTTGTATCGGGCTTGCGACATGCACGATCAAATTTTGGCGCCGTTGCCGGGGAGCACGGTTTAATTTTCCTTTTCTTGTGATTTTAATCACGATTAGTTTTATCTAGTCTTTCGGAACTCAAATTCCTTTAGACTTCTCTTGATTTTTCATCTTAGCTTTTCTATCTTATGCCCAGATCTTCTAGACTAGGGACCCCTATTCCATTAGACTCCGAACTAGAAAGAACTCTGCGTAGGAAATTAAAGCTATTCAACGAAATTTCAAAAGCTTCTGATATTTCAAGCTTAGATCGTATTCGTGAGAAATACTCGGATATCTTACCTAATCTTGAAGGAGAAGAAGATCCATTTTTATCTCCATTTCCAAACACCATTCAACTTTCAACCAACATTCCATCTTCATCTTCACAAGCAAAAATGGTTCGACTTTCCGACCATTCTAAACCCACCGCAGATACACTTCCAAAGGGTATCGCTACACCTCAAATTACAGCTCAAAACTTCGAAATCAAACCTGCCTTCATCAACTTAATAGAAAGAAATCAATTTGGTGGCAATGCCACAGAAGATCCCAACCTTCATATCCAAAACTTCTGTGACTATTGCTCCACGATTAGACAAACTGGAGTATCCCAAGAACAGATTAGGGACATGCTCTTTCCCTTCTCTTTAAGAGGAAAGGCAAAACTCTGGATCAATAGTCTTGACCGAGTTGCCTTAGGAATAGTCGACTGGGATGGTATAGCTCTTGCTTTCTATCAAAAGTACTTCCCACCAGAACGAACCGCACTCTTACAAAGTCAAATTACTGGATTCCGTCAGAGAGGCGACGAAAGCCTTTATGAGGCATGGGAAAGGTACAAAGAATTACAAAGAGAATGCCCTCATCATGGCCTTGATTCATGGTTCCTGGCTATCACATGCTACAACGGTTGTTGTGGCGAATCGCGTCGTATCCTCGACTCCGCTAACAATGGTCGTTTCGATCAAATCGATGTAGAGATAGCTAGTGCGACTATCGAGTCAATGGCAATCCACGATTCTCAGTATAGCAACTCGCGTGCTATACCGCTCAAAGCCAAGCAGGATGATTCAAGTAAAGTAGCACTCTTGGAAGCCCAATTAGCCCTTTTGCAGCAACAAGTAGGAAGCTCTTCCCAATCCAAGGAGCATATCAACGTCACTAACCACGTAGTGGTATGTGAGACATGTGGGATTGGAGGGCATAGTTTTCAAGAATGTAGAAGTTCAATACAGCAAGTGAATGCCTATCAAGGATATAGGCAAGGCAACGCTTTCTCAAACTTTTATAACGAAAACACAAAAAACCACCCATTTTTGTCCTACAAAAGTACCAACGTTCAAAATCCCCACCAACAAAACCAACAACCATTCATACCACACCAACAAAAGCCTTACAATCCACCTGGTTTTCAAAACCATAGACCTTCATTCCAACCTAACTTCAACCAACCTTACCAAAATCAACCTCAACACCAACCACCTCAAATTCAAGGCCAACCAAATGACTCAAGCTTGAGCAAAATTGAATCCATGCTTCTACAAGTTGTTCAAAAGCAGGATTCAATGTTTGCTCAGTTTCAAAAGAGTGATCAAGCTAAAGATGCTGCCATTAAGATGCTTGAAACTCAAATGACCCAATTGGCTACCTCTATTACCTAAAGAAAACAAGGCCAACTCCCACCTCATGGTGAACAAACGAGGGACACCGCAAATGCTATCACCCTTAGGAGTGGTACCACTTATACGGAACCTCAGCAACCCAAAGAGCCAGTAGTTGAGCCTTCGCAAATAGAAAGCCAAAAAGATTCTCAACCATCCACCGCTAAGGAAGCGGAAGACAAATCTGAAAAGAAGGATGAACTCGAAAAGGAACCCATCAAAATTCAAGTTCCATTTCCCCAACGTTTTAGGAGAAATCATAAGGAAACCCAGTTCGGTAAATTCATGGAAGTAGTCAAAATCCTCCAAGTAACGGTTCCTTTCACTGAATTAATCACTCAAATCCCTTCTTACACGAAATTTATGAAGGATATCTTAACAAAGAAGAGGACTCTAGATGATGTTGAAATCATCGCATTCACCGCTGAATGCAGTGCGTTATTGCAAAATAAGTCCCCTCCTAAGTTAAAGGATCCTGGTAGTTTCTCTATACCTTGCACTATAGGCCCCTACACTATTGATAAAGCTTTATGCGATCTAGGTGCTAGTGTAAGCGTTATGCCCTATTCCATTTGCGAAAAATTGAATATGGGAATTCTCAAATGCACAAGTATCACCCTGCAAATGGCAGATCGTTCTCTAAAACAACCTATGGGAGTTTTAGAAGATGTACCTGTTAGAGTAGGAAGATTTTTTATTCCAGTCGATTTCATAGTGTTAGATATGGCTGAAGATTCACAAATCCCTATCATATTAGGAAGACCATTTCTACACACTGCGGGAGCAGTAATCGATGTCAAGAATGGAAAATTGACATTAGAAGTAGGTGATGATAAAGTCACCTACAACTTAAACAGTGCAATGAAGAGCCCTATGCTTGAAGAGTCTTGCTGTTTCCTCGACATTGTCGAATCAATCATTGATGAATCTCTGTATCCATCAATAATTGAGGATCCTTTAGAAGCAATTTTATTGTTAGAGGATATCTCTGAGAACGACAATTTTGAGATCAGTGAGCTGGAAAGGGACCTGACTGGTAAAGAGATACCGTCTGAAGAAGTTGAGGAGTTTCTAAGC
>JAIUZE010067132.1:0-43468 GCA_022085475.1 Heliosperma pusillum
GTCAGGACAAGTGGAGATTGTTTGGAGTACGTGTCCTCCACAATAGGGCCAACTAATAAATCTTATTAAGGAATATAATTGGGATATTTGTTGACTATATATATGATTAGTCAGTTGATTAACGTAAATCAATAACGGTTGGCTGACTAGAGTTTGACGTTATTGTCGTTTGACGGCGGTGATCAACTGATTCCTTTCGGTCACACCTAAAGGATGAAATCAAAATAGTAACTAATTATTTGTATACGATACAGTTAATTAATACATTACATATATTCGATATGTACGAGAGTTAATTGTTAGAAATTGAGTTAAGAACTCAAATTCGATTAAACTTATTTTTTAATTATGCGATAATTGACTAATAAATTTATATCTTATTTTAATACGATTAAATAAGATTTTACTTAGTAATTAATCGTTAAATTACTAAATTAGTTGAGGTTTTGAGATAGAGGTAATTAGTTAATTATATTTACAAGGAGTTGTAAATAAATTAACTAAGCATTGTGGGACCCATTATATATTGATATAATGGTAAAATATTACTTAAAATGTTAAGTACATATTATTTATTTAATTGAGTCATATAATTGTTATATGATCAAATTAACACTTAATTATACAAGATAATTAACCATATGATGAATAAGTATTTGTGAGACAAACATCAAAAATCAAAATGGATCTAACTAGGCCAAGAGGGCCGGTTATGATGTAGTTACAAGGGTGATGATTTTTGTTCATGTTTACACTTCTTAGTTACCTTTTGAAAGTGACATAACAAATTGAATATAATCATCATCTTTTCTACAACACTCCACTCTAATGCATGTGATCAAATGAACAAAATAAGAGTCCAATTTTGGACTATGAGGTCCGGCCAAATGGCCTATAAAATGATCAAGTGTGCTCATTTTCATTACTCATTAGTGATTGTTTATTACTTCTTCAAAAACCTCGTCTTCTTACTAAAACTATCAAACACTAATATGTACTATAGTATTACTAGTGTGTAGTATGTGGATAGTCATACTATAGTAGTATAATATCTATCTTATTTATTAGTTAATACATTAAGGGTAGATATTTGGGTTAATCTTGGTGCAACTTGAGGAGATTTTCTTCTAACTTTTGAGATTGTTGTATTTGACATTCCATATTATTAGCTCAAGAACAACAAGAGGGAGTTCTTGTTGTGCCCATATATTTTCCATATCAATGTGAGGAAATTTCTTCTTTTATATAAATGTCTTTATATTTGCATGCATGTTACATAGATCATTAAATACTAAATTAACAAGTAATTTAGCAACTAATTAGAGGAGTCTAATTAAGGTCTATGGACTTTCACAACATCCTCTACGTTCCATGGGCTTATAGTAGCATCAACAATGTTGGATACGATGGAAATATATTGAGAATCCATGTCTAAGGATTTAGTAAGACATTCATCAATAAGAGGGTCAACAACGTCAATCATATTGCAAGTTTCATCAAAGGCGGTATTTTTGGGTGAAATATCTAGATCGAACGTTATTGTGTCATTCCCAACCGTTAGCGTGAGTCTTCCATTCCTAACATTTATGACCACCCCGCTATATGCAAGAATGGTCGCCCTAAGATGATAGGAGTTCGGGTATCCTCTGCCATCGAATACAGTAAAGTCAAATGGGATAAATAATTTCCCTAATCTAACCGGCACATCCTCTAAGACACCCATAGAACGCTTAATAGATCGGCCAACAAATTGAAGGGTCATGTTAATGACATTAAGTTTACCCATGTTAAGCTTTTTGCATATAGCATACGACATCACACTAACGCTAGCCCCTAAGTCACAAAGGGCGTTAACAATACACAAAGAACCTATATTATAAGAAATAGAAAAACTCCCCGGATCCTTTAGCTTTGGCGGTGATTGACTTTGTAACACGGCGCTACACTCCTCAGTGAACGGTACAGTCTCAACCTCGCTAAAAGATCGCTTCCTTGTCAATATCTCCTTCATAAACTTTGCATAGGCCGACACTTGAATGATCAATTCAGTAAATGGTATACTCACTTGTAAGTTCTTCACTTATTCCATGAACCTCCTGAACTGTTGATCTAGTTTTGATTTATGTTGTCGGTGTTGAAAAGGAAGAGCAATTTTAATGGGCTCGGCTTCTTCATTCTTTTCCAATGTAATAGATTGTTCGTGTGGCTGGGTAAGGGATTCTCGATCGAGCAAGGGGTATGCTCGATTTATTTGACGTGAACTGGAAGCTTCAGAAACATGACGAGCATCAGTTTTGCCATTTTCAAAGGTTGCTCGATCGAGCAAAATAGTTGCTCAATCAAGTGAGGTGTATAGGAACTTTCGGGAATTTGACGAGCAAAACTTTTGCTTTTTTTTAGGGTTGCTCGATCGAGAAAAGGGGACTTGCTTTTGCTCGATCGAGGAACCTTCTTTTCAGCTTTTTTTTTTCGCTTTTTTTCATTTTCTGTCGAGATGCCTCTGTCCTTTTATCGTCTTTTTGCTCCAAATTTTCTAATCCCATATCACCTTAACTAGGCATGTCCGGGCCCTTGTAATAGGCCCCACTCTACAAAGTTATAGCATTCACTTGTTCATGTGGGGGATGAACTTGAGTGGGTAAGATTCCTTGTTGCCTTTGAGGATTTTGAATGGCCATTTAAGCAATTTAGGTATCGACAATTTTGCTATGAGCTAGCAATTGGATTATTTGAGCATCTTGCTTTTGTTGGATCATCAAGATTTTTTGCAACATGGCTTTCAACTCCGCCATATCATTATTTGGTAGAGTTTAAGGCGGAATTTGTTGAAAGTTTTGGCCTCCTTGGTTTTGACGGTTGTAATTGCCTTGAGAATTGCGATTCTAAGGAATCACATATGATGAATCTTGTTGGTGAGGCGGTGGCGGGGTAGGATTAAGGACATTTTGACTTCAATAGGAGAAGTTTGGATGCTCCCTTGTCCTCTCGTTATAAAACTAGAGTACGGACTTGTAATTCTCCGTATTTGTGCGTGTTGGCACTCGGCCGAGTAAGGCTTACTCGACAGAGTGGATAGTGTACTCGGCCGAGTAGAGTCTACTCGACCGAGTAGGTTGGTCTGTCGTCTAAATTAGCATTCTCTTCTTGTGTACTCGGCCGAGTGAGTTAGGCACTCGATCGAGTAAGTTGTACTCGATCGAGTAAGTTGTACTCGATCGAGTAAGTTGTACTCGACCGAGTACATGTTGTACTCGATCGAGTACGACGGGTTTTGAGGATTTTTTGGACGGTTGATTAAGGATTAATAAGAGGGATTAGGTTTCATAATTATCATTACGTGTCACAGCAAAACCCTATTTTCTCTCTAAAAAACTCTCTATAACTCCTCAAGAACATCCTTAATCTTTGCTTGTCGGATCCGATCTATCGCTACTTTGTTGATTGCATTGGTATGTATCTTTACTTTGTGATTTGTATGTATTGTTATAAACCCTAATTGATTTGAGGGAAAGGGAAACAAGGGTTAGTATTAATTATGTTAATTGCATGTTTAAGGGAAAGAATTCATAAAAGAAGATTATTGATAGAATGATTGTGATTTGCTGCGGATTTGCGAAAAGGTAGGGTTTTCATACTCAGTGTTTATTGATTGATGAGATGATATTGCTATTGTGATATTGATTATGTTGTGACTGTTGATATTGATGATGGTCAATGTGGTGACAATTATGGAATTTGGGGTTGTTGTGATGGTTACTATGGTTTGATGCTTCCGTTGGGAGACGGATCATACCCCGAGTTCGCCCCCGTGGTTATCCTGCCACGTAGGGGATGTACACATTAATATTTCGGGTTTGTCTTGCTGCGGTGAGATGGAAGTTCGACGCCTGTGGCTACGGTCCATGGTCAATTGGTGGTTTTTGTAAAGCAGGGATGGCAACCTTAGTCTACTGAGGTGTCCGCTGCAGTGGCCCTTCGATTTCTCTTTCCCTTGTGCTTATCTTGTACGTTGGTCGGTATATGCGAATACTGACCCCTTTATTTTTTTACAAAACTGTGTTGATCCATCAGGGAATGGGGAGCAGGTGATCAACTAGTAATTTATTGAGTTGCGCTGGGATGTCGAGGGGATCACCACTATCGAGTCATATCTTCCGCGGAGTCTACTAGAGTCGTGCATTAGACATTACTTCACTTTATCTTATGATTGTCATTTTGGAATTTTGGTCTAAACGGTATGACGTCTAGTTTGAGACAATGTATTGATATTTAAACAATGATTAAATATATCTTATTTCCTTTATCGCTTGAATTGATATGTACTACCTCGGGCAACCGATATGGTAACACTCCCATGTGCTAAGCGGGTCTTGTAAGGCACCTTGGTGTATGGGGTGTTACAAAGGTGGTATCAGAGCAATCGATTTTGGAACCTAAAACCAATGAACCCAATGAATTAGAAGAGTCTAATAAAAATGAACCCGGGTAGGAGACATAGGGTGTGACAACCCTCGCGATAGAGTAAATAAAACATAACAAACATGCAATTATATAGCGGAAAATACAATTTTTTTGAAATCTTTTACATGCTAAGAGGAAATACGAGGAATGTCAAACGAACACTAACTAAAGTATAAAATACTACATGGAGACATAGTCTCTCAAAACGTAGTTAACGCATAAATAAAGTCTAGTAAACTAGCTAAGAACGTAAAGGGTGAATCGCCATAGGCCAACGCCCGCTAGCTCACACACGAACCCAAAAGCAAGTAAAGATCCAAGCATGCCACTTGTACTATCATAAAATATGAACGCCACATTCAGTGGGGAGTAACTCCGGGTTCTCCCAGCCATATCACAAGAAAACACATATAGGCAACCACTTAAGCACATATCGTCATACATATGATTACATCATGTGAGATAATATATATATATATATATATATATCATATATATATATATATATATAAATATAATATATAATATATATATATATATTATGATAAAAGGCATACGCATGTGAAGTATCAAACAATATGCATCATCATAATACAATCCGACTCGGGGAAGACTCCCCTTGGCAACTATATATACGCTAAGGGCTTGCATTTCACCATTAGTGACATATACTTGAAAAGGTAGGGACTCAACATACAAACCAATTCAAGGCATTTAACGGTCACAAGTAATCAAACACACAATCTCACGGTAAATAACACGCACTAGAATCATGTACATAGCAAGTATGATCAAAACACGTCCACGAGATAAACATTTCTCTGAACCATATACGATAAACATTTCGTATATGCAACACTCATTTCCTCCCGGTAGGACGACAATAATAATACGGTCCTAATCTGAACATGGCCAGACTCTCGGAATGAACATGTTCCGATTCGACATGCGATAAACATTTCACATCCAAGACTCGATCAACACAAAGGACGTTGAGTACCCCAAATTCGGCTAAACTACACGAAAGAGGCGAAAAGAGCACAAGAATCATAGACAAGCAAGTACGCTACATGAAATGACATCACCTCGCAAGGGTACAACATTTGACGGCCGGGTCGATTAACGCATTGCGTTTGCATCCCAATAACGTTGTCATATCCCCACTAACAAATGCATACAAGCATCAAGGATACACCCCATTGCTGCGACATTCCAGTCTAATGAGTATGAAGGTGTAGCCGGGAAATGAGAGTTTAAAGCACTCAACGAGTAGTACTCAAATCATTACATAAGGTAGAACCGACTCCAAGAGGGGACATACTAAAAACCGTCACAAAATATGTGATATAAACATGTGAGATATTATATATTCTAAACATGAATATTTAATGTGATTACGTAAGTTTATAAGATAAAAAAACCATACAAACTATTACATGTGAAGACAAGTGGAAGAGAAAGGAGAAAATGGACACAGGGGGTCCCAGCAGGTCAGGGGGACCGGCTGTCGGGTACTCGGCTGGCACCACGACAACTTCGAACAACAACAATAATGATACAGGGATTCCCAGCCGGTGGGTGTGATCGGCGGCCGGCTACCCGGCTGGGGGTCGCAGGCAAAATAGAAAAAGTGAAGAAAAGGGGAAGAGAAGGGCTCCTAGCCGGTGGGGGCGGCAGCCGGGTGGCCGGCTGGGGCACGCAGTCCATCAAACAACAACCAAAATATACAGGGGTGCCCAGCCGGTTAGGGGACCGGCGGCCTGTCTGCCGGCTGGGACTTACACTACACAAAATTCACCAAAAACTTGTCCAATTTCACTACAGGGGTTCCCAGCCGGCTGAGTTGACCGGCGGCCGGTGGGCCGACTGGGGCAACCCGCACGATAAAAACACACAACAACAACAATTACTCCAAATCCTTTGATACCCATTTATTTTAAATCATCATTTATCATCAATAAACCAAATTAAATAAATTCTAATCATAACCAATCATTGCATAATATTAATTAAGGCAACCAAAGGCAACATTTATTACCTTACTCAAGTTCAACAATGATAAGTAGATATAATTAACAACATAAATGTAAATTAACATAAGATTAGTGAAAAATAAGCATATGAGATGAATTTGCACATATGAATGAACAATTAATACATATTCATATGGGACTAACACAAAGAACTCATCTTTCACTAATAAATGCTACAATTAACACATAAAACACATAATGATATCGAGTAACCCATCACCGTTACCTTTTTGCGTCTTCACTCTTCTTCTAGCTCTTCCTCTATCAAGTACTAGTCCTTGTCGGGGTCTTGAAGGTCTCCTCCTACAAAATTCGACATAAAAGATGAACAATTTCATCTTGTCGGGGTCATGTTGGCTCAGGCTAAAGAGGAGTTTTTGAGGCAGAAGGCTAAGTGCTAGTGGGCCAAAGAAGGTGATACTAATAGTGCAATGTTTCATAGAGTTATTAAGCAGAGACAAATTCAGAATAAGGTTCTCAGAATTGATGGGCTGGATGGTCAATCTTATGACAAGCCTGAGGAAATCCAGAAAGCTTTTGAGGTGTATTATCAGGAATTGTTGGGGTCTTGTGCTTCTACTTCTGACTTCTTTCCTAACATTATGAATGAGGGTCCTAGAGTCCAAGAGAGGGATTGGGATAACCTGTGTAGGCTGCCTACTGATAATGAAATCAGAAATGCTGTATTTTCCATTCCTGATAAGAAGAGCCCAGGTCCGGATGGCTATACTAGTTTCTTCTTTAAATCAAGTTGGGGAATCATAAAGGATGATATTATTAATGCTATCAAAGATTTTTTTCATACAGGGCAGCTGTTGAAACAAATTAACTCTACAAACTTGGTCCTTATTCCAAAAACTGACAATCCTAAGAGTGTTAAGGAATTTAGACCAATTTATTGTTGTAATACCCTCTATAAAGTTATTTCAAAGCTTCTTTGTAACAGATTGGTTGAGGTCCTGCCAGCTCTCATCAATCCTTCTCAAGCAGCTTTCATTAAGGGTAGAAGTATTATTGGAAACATCCTTATTAGTCAGGACTTGGTGAGAATTTATGCTAGGAAGAATTCTTCTCCAAGATGCTTAATAAAAGTGGATCTCAGGAAAGCTTATGATAGCATTGAATGGGAGTGTGTGTATTTCATTCTGAAGTGTTTACATTTTCCTCTTGATTTCATTAAGCTAATCTTGCAGTGTGTCACTACTACATCTTACTCTATTGTCTTAAATGGGCAGCCTTATGGTTTTTTTCAGGGTAAAAGAGGTCTCAGGCAAGGTGATCCCTTGTCTCCTCTTCTGTTTACCTTATGTATGGAATATCTCAGTAGGATTTTAATGGTTATAGGAGATATGAAGGGCTTTAAATTTCATCATCTGTGTAAAGGTCTTAAGCTGAACCATTTGATGTTTGCTGATGACCTTTTAATATTCTGTAAGGGTGATGTCAAGACTATTTTTATGTTGATGGAAGGATTCAATAGTTTCTCAAAAGCTTCAGGTTTGCAGATTAATAATGAGAAGTCTCAGATTATTCTAAAAGGTGTTGATAATGATATTGAGGAGTTTATTCTTGAGCACACTGGTTTCAGAAGAGGCTCTTTACCATTCAAATATCTTGGTGTGACTATTTCTAATAAGAGGTTGTCAAGGAATGACTGTAATATGTTTGTTGAGAAGATGATTTCCAGAATTAAGGGTTGGAACAAAAGGAAGATCTCCTATACTGGTAGACTTACCCTAGTAAAGTCAGTTTTGAACACTTTGCACAATTATTGGGCTCAAATTTTCATACTTCCTGTGGGTGTGATAGATAAACTCAAAGCTATTTGTAGGAATTTTTTATGGGAAGGGGAAGATACTTACTCAAAGGCTCCATTAGTAGCTTGGTCTGCTCTTTGTAAAGGAAAGGATCAAGGGGGTTTGGGCATTTTTGATAGTAAGTTATGGAATATTGCAGCAGTTGGTAAGTTGACATGGTGGATTCTTGTTAAAAAAGATCATCTCTGGATCAAATGGATAGATAAAATATACCTCAAAGGGAGAGACTGGATTACATATGAACCTAATACTTCTAGTTCATGGGCATGAAGGAAGATATGTGCAACTAAGAATGCTTTGAAGATCAGATTCTCACAAGGTCTATGGCCTGATGCGGATGATGGGTATACTATTTCTAGAGGTTATAAGTGGCTTAGTGAGATGAATGAGGTGAAACCTCCTTGGTGCAGAATTGTCTGGAACAACATGAATGTCCCTAAACATAATTTCATTCTTTGGTTAATCTGTCAGGAACGTTTACTTACCTTGGATATGATTCAAAAGATGGGTTTTGGTGAAGATGTTACCTGCTTTCTTTGTGGTATCAGTACTGAAAGTCATCAGCATTTGTTTACCTACTGCTGTTATGCTCTGAGATGCTACAAGTGTTTGGAAGACTGGATATTGTTCCATCCTAGGGGAGGATTTACAGTCACTGCACTGCTATAGATGAGGGCTCAGAATGGATTCAGAAGGAAGGTGTGTTGGTCTGTGTTTGTGGCCATTCAATATGGGATTTGGCTGGTCAGGAACAAGTGCAGGGTAGAAGGGTATGTAACTAGACCAGAGATTCTGCTGCAGGATATCAAAAATTAGGCTAGGTGTCGTCTCATGCATCTTTAGTTGGGAGCTATTCGATTAGATGATATACATTGGTGTCGTGAAAAGGGTCTAATGTAATAGTGTTTGTTGTTTTTTGTTGTTAGAGATTGTTGATCTCTCATTGTTTGTATGAGGAGGTCTAACTGTATAAGATAGGTTGTATGAGTTGGTTTTTATTTGACTAATGGAACTTACATTTACACCAAAAAAAAGAAAAAGATGGAGAAATGAAAGTGCGCAAGATAAGACTTTTATTACCTTACTAGAAAGAGAAGAAGAAAAGAAAGAGAACTAGCCAAGAATTAAGGAATTTGAGTAAGAATTGAGTAAAATATGGTAGGATTTGTGTGGAAAGGTTTTAGAGTTCAACAATGGAGAGGGAGGTTAGGGTTTAATGTTTTTGAAAGGAAGAAGATGAAGAATAGTATGCAGAAAGTTTGAGTGGAAAAATGTGAGTATGAGTTAGTCTTTTGGGTGGGTTGACGGGATTCATAGGCCCAATATGCAACGTAAGGCCTACTTACATGAAATTCCGAGCAAAGTCCGATTATGGACTCAAATTTGCTAGATTAGACATGGAAAGCTAAGTTCTAATCTTAATCTAAAATTAAGCTAACTAATATTAATATAATATTATTAAATTATGACGGCTAAGATTACGGGTGTTACAATCACCCCACCTTTTAAAAAGTTTCGCCCTCGAAACTTGAGCGAAAGAAAGATACCTTAATCGAATAGGCTTGGATACTTAACACGCATGGTAGCTTCCGGCTCCCATGTCACTTCCTCAACATTACCACATCTCCACAAAACCTTCACTAAAGGCACCACCTTGCTTCTCAACTTCATGTCCTTGCGATATAAAATGCGGATTGACTTCTCTTCAAAGGACAAATTCGGCTCGAGCTCGGGAATTTCAACTTGAAGAACGTGGCTCGGGTCACTAATGTACTTCCTCAATTGAGAAACATGGAAAACATCATGAACTTTGCCCAAATTCGGGGGCAAGTCCAATTTGTATGCTACGACACCAATTCTTTTCACAATGTCAAAGGGTCCAATGTATTTCAGGCTTAATTTTACCTTTACACCAAACCTCTTAACACCCTTCATCGGAGATACCTTCAAGAATACTTTATCTCCAACGGTCTTCTTCTGACATCGGCATAGGATTTCTGTCGGTCTTGAGCAGCTTTCATCCTATCACGGTTGATCTTCACATGGTCAATGGTCTCAACAAGGACATCGGGACCTAAATCACGAACATCACTCAGTTGATCCCAACAAATAGGACTTCGGCATTTCCTTCCATAAAGAGCTTCGTAAGGAGCCATCTTGATCGAGGCATGGTAACTATTGTTGTAAGAAAACTCCACCAAAGGTAAACTCTTTTCCCAACTTGATTGGAAGTCGCGAGCGCATGCCTTAAGCAAATCTTCCTAAGTCTGGATAGTCCTCTCATTTTGACCATCGGTAGCGGCATGGAAAGCGGTACTCATCAACAACTTACTACCCAAGGTTTCTTGCAGAGCCTTCCAAAATCTCGAACAAAACCTCGGGTTTCGGTCGGATATGATCTCCTTGGGGACATTGTGATATCTGACGATCTCATCGACATAAGCTTTGGCTAGTCGATCTAAGCTCCAAGTCTCCTTGATCTGGATGAATCTGGCACTCTTGGTCAAATGGTCGACAATAACCCATACGACATATTTACTTCCAATGGTCCTTGGCAAAGCCATGACAAAATCCATGGAAATAGATTCCCTACTCCATTGTGGAATATCCAATGGTTGTAGCAATCCACCGGGCCTCTTGTGCTCGATCTTCACTTGTTGGCAAGTAAGGCATCTTCCAACATAGGACACAACATCACCTTTCAAATTCGGCCACCAAAATTGCAGCTTCAAGTCTTTTTACATCTTGTCACCTCCGGGGTGGATAAAGTAGGGAGAAAGGAGAGCTTCATCAAGAATTCGCTTTCTCAAGTCAAGAGAAGTAGGCACAAACAATCGGTCATGGAGTCGAAGGACACCTTTGTCATAAATTTTGAAGTTTTTTGCTTTTCCTTTTAGAAGTTTGGCTTGAATGGACTTGTAGGTAGCATCATCAACTTGGCTTTCGCGAATTTCGCGGAGAAGAACGGGTTCGGCAACCATGGCACCAACATAATCAAATCCTTGCTCCACGAACTCTAACTTCAACTTTCAAAATTCGGCATAAAGGTCATCGGGTAGCACCCGAATAGCATTCAAGGCATGAGAAAATTTTCTACTAAGAGCATCGACAACAACATTGGCCTTCCCTTCATGATATAGCAACTCAAAATCATAGGCATTCACCAATTCCAACCATCTTCTTTGTCTCATATTCAACTCCTTTTGAGTCAATATGTACTTCAAACTCTTGTGGTCGGAGTAGATGCGACAATGGATACCAATAACATAGTGTCTCCACACCTTCAATGCATGGACAACGGCGGCTAACTCAAGGTCATGAGTAGGGTAGTTCACTTCATGAACCCTAAACTGTCTCGAGACATAAGCAACCACCTTCCTATTTTGCATAAGAACACAACCCAATCCCAACTTGGAAGCATCACAATAGACATCAAAGTCTACACCATCTTCAGGTGTAGTCAACACCGGAGCGGTAGTCAACCTTTTCTTTAACTCTTGAAAAGCGGCTTTGCAAGCTTCATTCCAAACGAATTTGGTCTATTTCTTCAACAATTGAGTCATCGCTCTTGAAAGCTTCGAGAAATCCTTGACAAATCGGCGGTAGTAACCGGCTAAACCAAGAAAACTTCAGACTTCACTAACGTCGGTTGGACTCTTCCAATCAACCACAACTTCAATCTTAGAAGGGTCTACCATAACACCTTCTTTGGAAATCACATGTCCAAGAAAGGAAACCTTAGGTAACCAAAATTCACACTTGGAAAACTTGGCAAACCACCTTTGACGACGAAGGACATCCAAAATAGTCCTAAGATGATTAGCATGCTCTTCCTCGGTCTTGGAGAAAACAAGGATGTCTGATAAGGTTAAAGTCGCGTCACCTTAATCAAAGTAAACATAAATCACTACTAACTAATAGTCAGCGGTAAGCAAGGTATCGAATCCACAAGGAGGCGGTAGTATTCTAATCTGTTAAACTAGATTTGTCTCTATAGTAACAATTTCTGGGTTTTGAGATTGATTTTCTAGTCTAAAAGTAATCAATAACAATAATTAATAGCAAACAATAACAACTAATAGTAATAACAACTAATAATAAGCAATAACAACTAATAATAAAAGGTTGAAAACAATAAGATTAAAAGTCTAGGGTCTCAGGTTCACTAGGATTATTGTTCAGGGGTAAGGATGAAGTCAACTATCATGCAATAAAGTTATCTAAGGTCACAAGATCGGTCGATTCAATTATGCCCTTTAGATCTACAATTAACATGCGATCGCTATCATTAAACGAGTTCTATTCAATTATCGTAGCCTATCTTAGTCTTAACCCGGTCGGTGTCAATCCTAATTCGCGAGACTAGTTAATTAATCCTGGCCAGTAATCAAACAACTAGAATTAAAACGGTAATCAAACGATAACCATGCAATTGCAATTCAATTAATTAATTTACCCCTTCTAACAATCCTAGATCCCTTTTCAACCCTAGAAAGGAATTTAGCTACTCATAACGATATTAATAACAATTATAATTAAAGTAAACATGATTAACAACAATTAAAGGATGAACAAAGAATAATTAAAGAGCAAGAAGGTAATTAACTGAATAACAAAGGAAGATTAAGAATACCGATTACAAGCTTGAACTAAAGACAATCGTCTTGATGAATAAAATCCAGAGGCAAAGAAAGCTAAATTAGGTTTTCTAATATTAAAGCATAAGAAAGCACACCTAATTATGAAAGACGAGCTTTCTATTTATAACAAAAATCTAATTAATTAGGTTAAAGTTTAGGAAAATATAAAAAGCCGCCGAAAAACTAGGTTGCTCGATCGAGCAAGGGACTTCTGCTCGATCGAGCAAGACAATAGTGCGACTCGATCGAGCAAGGCCTCCTGCTCGGTCGAGCATACTCCATTTAAGCTCGTTTCTTCACTTTTCTTCATTTCTTCTCTTTCTTTCTCGATTTCCGTGCCTAACCTTTTACGATCCGACTCCGCCATGCTTCATATCTACTCAAAAAGCTCCAAATGCATCCAATCTGCATTAAAACATAACAGAAGCGGCATAAACGATATTCTAGCTAAAATAGCATAGAAATAAGCAAGAAAAGACAATAAATCGAGTTATATGAGTCTAAGGGAAGCATAAAATATGTATATAAATAATGATCATCAAACTCCCCCAAACCAATCCTTTGCTTGTTCCTAAGCAAAGCACTCAACACTATACAAGGACAAACATACAATGGTGAATGAAAAACTCAAAGCTAATGTAAATGCACATATAAATCCCAAGCTATCCATATCTATATCAAAGTAATGACCAAGTTGTACCAATAAAACAAATTTCAAGGCACGGGAAAGTAGAAAACGCAGCTCATATTCTAAGATTTTACATGATACCGTAATATAGACAAAAACCAAATACCTTTCAATCTTGCAAGGCTCAATTTGTCGGATTCTCGCGGATTCACTCAAGCACTCATAAGTTTATGTAAAGGTGAGTTTTGTGAAGATAGAAAGAAATAGAAACACTCACTCAACTTATGAAATATGCATGCATTTTAATGTGATAGTAATTTCCCCAACTAATACGCATTCGTTTTAAAGTACATGAATCAAGAAAACAAGGGAGGCTAATGGGTGAAGGTATAAAAGTGGATTGTGCCAAGGCACGTATGGGAATGTGGGGCTAAGACCGGTAGTCGCAGCGACACGTACCAAAAAAAATCTACAAGAATAGCACAAACCAACACCAAACTAGAGAAATCATCTTAAACTTTGACAACACAAGAGAGATATCGATATTGCTCTCTGAAAAAGGCATTAGACTCTAGTATATCCCTTTCATTATCCCTTGAACAATTCAATGAAGAAACACATTTTTTCTTCTTTTCTTTTCTTTTTTCATATCTTTTTTTTTTCTTTTGCTTCATAACATTTCTCAACAAAGGGAATAAATGACACAATTGCCAACATACTTGCTACACCCATTTGATATTCTTTTTGAAATCCCGACCCAACCATAGTAGACAAGTAGATAAGAAAAACATGCAACTGCGACTGTCCCGAAAAGGTAGGCAAATTCTAGGAATGTAGTTATTAGTTAGGTTATGAAACAGGCTACAAAGGCTCAAATTTGCTAAACATAAAGAACTCAATAATAAGGGTATAAAATCAAGTCTTTTTTGGCTATGTGAGGCTTATTTGAACAAAAAGAACTACCTTTCCTCATGCACTTATCAAACGAACGCGTATAGTATCAAGAAACGAATGTCACACTTATGCAATTTCATGTTACATATTCCACAAGGAGTACCGTACTCAAGCCTAAAGACAATGAGACCAGTTTATTGATGTTCCTGGCCTAGGAAGCTCTATAGACCTCAGAATTTTAAGTGGTTTACCAACAAATATTGGCCAAATCTAATTAGCATAAGGTATGTCAAAAACGGTCAAGACTCGTACTATGAGCTTTGCTTTTAAAATTAATAAGTCAAAACAATGTACATGGACAACTTATTTGGGATTCAAATGCAGAAACAATGCAAATTATCATCATTGTTATTCAATTTCACCAAGACTCGACCTAGTAAAATAAAAACAATATGTTTTGGATTTTTTAAATTTTTAAATTTTTATTAATTTTTTTTTTCTTTCACACAACGGAAATAAACACACAACATAAATAAAGACTCTCCCCCAAACCTAAATGTCACAGTGTCCTCAGTGTGACGCTAACAACACAACAATCACATAACAACCAACAACAGCAACCCAAAGGACACAACTAACAAAAGGGAACGAGAAATAACTAAAAGATAATACAATAAAAGAAAGTACAAGGATATATAGTACCAGCTGTATAAAATAATAGCCTCCCCCAAACCAGCTGCAAAATAGGGGAGTAGTGACCAGCTGTCACTACTGCTCATCAGTCAGGATGAATGGGGATCTCGGTAACCGTATGGGGGTTACCTAAGCTATACAACCTTTGTAACTGGCATTCCTCTCATGTTAGCAGTATGTCCATCTCAACCGCTTCCTTACTCCGTGAGATTCCAGCTTCAGCAGTGCTGGAAATTAAGGCGATCTCCAGAGGATCCCTATTCAAAGCCAAAGGGAGACATTCATCAACAGTCAAATCCACAATATCGACCCTATGACATGTCTCTTCGAGTAGGGGGTGTTCCATTTCATGCTCTAAGTTGAAAGTTATATTGTCATCCCTCACTGTTAGTGTAAGTCTCCCATTCTTAACATCTATAACCGCCCCTGCAGTATAGAGGAATGGTCGTCCCAAGATGATAGGAATTTAGGTGTCCTCAGCCATATCTAAGAAAACAAAGTCAACTGGTATGAAAAACTTCCCTACTCTAACCGGTACGTCTTCTAAAATCCCTAAAGGGTGTTTAATAGAACGGTCGGCCATTTGTAAGGTCATGGTTGTAACAATAAGTTGACCCATATTAAGCTTTTTGCATATAGAAAATGGCATCACACTAACACTAGCCCATAGATCACAAAGGGCTTTATCAATGGCTAAACAGCGTATATTACAAGGAATAGAAAAACTCCCTGGATCCTTTAGCTTAGGTGGTGATCTGGATTGCAACACAACACTACATTCCTCAGTAAATGCAACCGTCTCCACTTCATTAAAGGGTCGCTTCCTTGTCAAGTGTCCTTCATAAACTTTGCATAGGCCGACACTTGAGTGATCAACTCAGTAAAGGGTACACTCACTTGCAAATTCTTGACCACCTCCATAAACCTTCCGCACTGTGTATGAAGCTTGGATTTATGTTGGCGGTGAGGAAAAGGAAGTTTAATTGCGATTGGCTTGGCTTCTTTTGCTTTTGTAGATGAAATAGAGGACTTATAGGCCTGATCATGGGTTGCTCGATCGAGAAAAGGAGTTGCTCGATCGAGTTTTTCGGAACAGGAACTTTTCGAGCTTAATTTTCAAAATTTTCATAGGTTGCTCGATCGATCAAGGGGGTGCTGCTCGATCGAGCAACCTATTTTTCAGCCCCTTTTTCGCTGTTTTTCGAACTTTGACCAACAACTTCCATACTTTCATATGTTTCATCCCTTATCATTTCAGGGCCTTTGTAATGGGTACTACTTCTCAAGGTAATGGCATTGACTTGTTTATGTGGAGGGTGTCCTTGAGGAGGAAGATTACCCGGTTGTTTGTGTGGATTTTGAATTGCCAATTGGGTAATTTGAGTATCAACCATCTTGTAATGAGCTATCAATTGGGAGATCTGAGCATCTTGCTTTTGCTGTATCATGAGACTTTGCTGCAACATGGCTTTCAATTCCGACATATCATTACTTGGAGGTGGTGGAGGTGGAGCTTGTTGAAAGTTTTGGCCTCCTTGATTGGAACAGTTAAAGTTACCTTGGGAATTGCGATTTTGGGGAATCACATAAGAGGAACCTTGTTGCTGAGGTGGTGGTGGGGTAGGATTAAGAACATTCTGACTTTGGTAGGAGAAATTTGGGTGCTCTCTCGTCCTTTCATTGTAGAAATTAGAGTAGGGTGTACCTTGCTTAAAGGATTGAAATGCAAGTACTTGCTCAATCGTACTCATACACTCGACCGCATTATGCCCCATGATACCACATCTTTTACAAGTTGACTCTTGTTGAACCATGGCATGAACTGTTTGTTTATTTTCCAAGGATTTCGAAGTTTGTAATTCGGCAATTTTAGCAGTTAATGCCTCCAACTGAGCTGCAACGGCATTGTCCGAACCTCCTCTCCTCGCATTACCCCTGGGATTTCCATAATCAGCAGTGTGAGTAGCCATCTCATCAATCAACTTCCAAGCATTATCATCAGTAGTGTTATTTTGGAATCTTCCATTTGCAGCAGAATCGAGCAATGTTCTCTGATCATCATATAACCCATTGTAAAACTGGTTGCATAGGAACCAAGTATCAAAACCATGATGTGGAACAGACTTGACAAGCTTTTTGAAGCGAACCCAGGCCTCATTGAAGTTCTCAGTGGGACTTTGTTTGAAACTTGTGATTTGGCTTCGAATGACATTGGTTTTCTGTGGCGGAAAATATCTTTTATAGAATGCGAGAGCCAAAGAATTCCAATCGGTGATGCCAAGTGCATCCATATCTAGCTCACTCATCCAATCTTCTGCCCCGTCTCGTAGTGAAAAGGGAAACAACACCAGCTTGATCTGATCTTGCGTTACCCCACCCGTTAAAGGAATAGAGCAACAATAGTTGGTGAATTTATCCATATGCTTAGCAGGATCCTCGGTAGGGCTTCCTCCAAATATGTTTCGCTCCACCAAAGAGATATAAGATGGACAAATCTCAAAAGTACTATTACCCGTAGTAGGGAGTTTGAATCCCTTGGAAATAGATGCAACGGTAGGATCTGAATGGCTGACTAGAGTAGGCATGGTTGTAGTGGGTGTAGAAATATGTGTATCCTCTTCTAAGGATGGTTTTTCTGCGACGAATTCGGCGTAAACTGTTTCAAGCGTACTCAAGTCTTCCGCTTCTTGAATTTCCTTCCAAAAGTTTCGTGTAGCTCGGAGAGACTTCTCTGGTTCGGAATCGTAGGGTACGAGAACGGACCTAGAACACCTGGGCATAAACAAAAACTAAAGAAAAGGATGAGAACTGTCTCAAGGAACTTAGGTTCCCTGAGACGAAAAAGACAAACTAAGTAGAAACAAACAGAAAACTGTTGCCTCCCCGGCAACGGCGCCAAATTTGATAAGGTTAAAGTCGCGTCTCCTTAATCAAAGTAAACCTAAATCACTACTAACTAATAGTCAGCGGTAAGCAAGGTATCGAATCCACATGGAGGCGGTAGTATTCTAATATGTTAAACTAGGTTTGTCTCTATAGTAACAATTTCGGGGTTTTGAGATTGAGTTTCTAGTCTAAAAGCAATCAATAACAATAACTAATAGCAAACAATAACAACTAATAGTAATAACAACTAATAATAAGCAATAACAACTAATAATAAAAGGTTGAAAACAATAAGATTAAAAGTCTAGGGTCTCAGGTTCACTAGGATTATTGTTCAGGGGTAAGGATGAAGTCAACTATCATGCAATAAAGTTATCTAAGGTCACAAGATCGGTCGATTCAATTATGCCCTTTAGATCTACAATTTAACATGCGATCGCTATCATTAAACGAGTTCTATTCAATTATCGTAGCCTATCTTAGTCTTAACCCGGTCGGTGTCAATCCTAATTCGCGAGACTAGTTAATTAATCCTGGCCAGTAATCAAACAACTAGAATTAAAACGGTAATCAAACGATAACCATGCAATTGCAATTCAATTAATTAATCTACCCCTTCTAACAATCCTAGATCCCCTTTCAACCCTAGAAAGGAATTTAGCTACTCATAACGATATTAATAACAATTATAATTAAAGTAAACATGATTAACAACAATTACAGGATGAACAAAGAATAATTAAAGAACAAGAAGGTAATTAACTGAATAACAAAGGAAGATTAAGAATACCGATTACAAGCTTGAACTAAAGACAATCGTCTTGATGAATAAAATCCAGAGGCAAAGAAAGCTAAATTAGGTTTTCAAATATTAAAGCATAAGAAAGCACAAGAAAGCACACGTAATTATGAAAGACGAGCTTTCTATTTATAACAAAAATCTAATTAATTAGGTTAAAGTTTAGGAAAATATAAAAAGCCGCCGAAAAACTAGGTTGCTCGATCGAGCAAGACAATAGTGCGACTCGATCGAGCAAGACAATAGTGCGACTCGATCGAGCAAGGCCTCCTGCTCGGTCGAGCATACTCCATTTAAGATCGTTTCTTCACTTTTCTTCATTTCTTCTCTTTCTTTCTCGATTTCCGTGCCTAACCTTCTACGATCCGACTCCGCCATGCTTCATATCTACTCAAAAATCTTCAAATGCATCCAATCTGCATTAAAACATAACAGAAGCGGCAGAAACGATATTCTAGCTAAAATAGCATAGAAATAAGCAAGGAAAGACAATAAATCGAGTTATATGAGTCTAAGGGAAGCATAAAACATGTATATAAATAATGATCATCAATGTCGTCGATGAAAACCACTACACACTTGTCAAGATACTCACTAAAGGTGCGGTTCATTTGATCCATGAAAATAGCGGGCGCATTAATCAAACCAAATGGCATCACCTTGAACTCAAAGTGACCATATCTTGTGCTAAAGGCGGTCTTCGGAATGTCAGAATCACGAACGGGAATTTGATGGTATATGGATATCAAATCAATCTTGGAAAAGGTAGAAGCACCCTTTAGTTGATCAAACAAGTCTTCAATTCTTGGCAAATGATACTTGTTCTTGATTGTAACTCGGTTCAACTCACGGTAGTTGATGCAAAGTCTCATAGAACCATCTTTCTTCTTCACAAAGAGAACGGGAGCACCCCAAGGTGAGGCACTCTGACGAATAAAACCATTTTCTATCATCTCATCAAGTTGCTTCCTTTGCTCCTTCAATTCGGCTGGAGCCATACGATATGGAGTTTTAGCTATGGGTCCGTTTCCGCGCATAAGATCAATGGAAAACTCAACATCACGCTCGGGAGGTACCCCGGGAAAGTATTCGGGGAACACATCAACAAAGTCACGTACTATAGGTACATCTTCAATCTTGGGCAAGAAGGTAGATGTAACACCCGGAAATGTACCCTATTTTTATAATGAAAATATTTTACGAATTCTTTTCAGTAATTTTAAGTTTTAATTTAGAATTTATTATTCCGAGTCGAATTTAGAATTTCCGAGTTCGTATTTGGAATTCCCGCGAGATTCCATGAGAATTCCGTCTTAAGGCGAGTTTGACTTTTATTGACTTTTTCCTCATACATACTCATACTCCCTTAACCTATTTCTCATTCACACCAACACAAATTTAACCTTACTTCTTCCTTAAGCAAAAACCAAACCCTTGCCTCCATAATCTTTCCGATCTTTAAATCATTGTAGCTCATTCGTTCTTTGCTTAAATTCACGTAAGTTCGTCTCATTCTTCCCCTCTTACCTTCCTCTATCCATATTGATATTAAAATCATCGTCTTTCTCGCTTTTCAAACTTTCCGTCTTTCTCAAGATGAATTTTATTCATCTTTTATGATCTATTTGTAGGTGGTGACCTCCAAGATCCCGACAAAGACTATTTTCTAATTGAAGAGGAGCTTGACGAGTAGTGAAGACGCATAAAGGTAACGGTGAAGGGTTACTCGGTATCATTTACGTGTTTTACATGCTTTATATGCTAGAAATCGTATTAGATTACGATTAGTAAGCTTAGGAATCATGTTATGAATAATGAATGTTGTTAATTGATGATTGTTGATGATGTAATTGATTGTTGATAATTATTAGAAGTGAATTATGAGAATTGAAATGAATTGATCAAGTAATGAAGGCTCTCGGGTGGAGTTGTGTTCCCAGCCGGGTGACCGGCCGCCGGTCCCCTGACCGGCTGGGAATACATCAGAATGAACTTTGGAAATTTTGGAATTTTTGTATGAAGGTGTTCCTGGCCGGGTGCCCGGCCGCCGGCCCCCTGACCGGCCAGGAGCACACTGCTATGTTTTTAGTGATTTTTGGGTTTTACCTTGAAGCGCGAGCCGGGGTACCGGCCGCCGGTCCCCTGACCGGCCGGCACTACGGCTGTATGTTTTTCCCATGATTTCTAAAACTCGTAATTTATAATAGTTCGCATGATTCGTTTATCGTATAATTTTACGTAGTGACTTATAATATTAATGTTTTGGACATATGATATTTCATTCGCTTGTATCACATGTTTTGTGACGGTTTTTGCTATGTCCCACTTTGAGTCGGTTTTTACAAATGATATGGTTTGAGCACTATTTTGTCTTGTGCTTTGTACTCTCATTCCCTTGGCTACCTCCACGTTCGTAAGGAGGCTGGAATGTCGGAACGGGGAGGTATCCCCCTAACTTCCTATCTGCTAAAATGCATGTGTTAGGGGGCATATGACGACGTTGTTGGGAGGTGAACGCTCTGCGTTGATCGACCCGGCCGTCAAATGTTGTATACTTGCGAGGTGGTGTCATTGCATGTAGCGTACCGCTTGTTATGATGCTTGTGCTCTTTTCCGCCTCTTTCGTGAAGGTTGACCGAATTTGGGGTACTCGGCGTCTATTATTGACCGAGTCTTGGATGCGAAATGTTATCGCATGTTGAATCGGAAAATGTGATTCCGAGAATCTGGCCAGGTTTAGACTAGGACCGTATTATTATCGTCGTGCTACCAGGAGGAAATTAGTCCACATATACGAAATGTAGCATCGTGTATGCACTCAGGGAAATGTGATCTCGTGGATGCCTTTTAATCATACTTGCTGGGACACGGTGCTAGTGCGTTTCATTTACCGTGAGAGATGTCGTCTTTGAGTCGTCGTTCTTGAATGCGTGATTTCATGACTTATTATTCATGGTCATTGCATGATTGGGCATCGTCTATGTATTGGTATGCTTGAATGGATGATAATATGATGGATTTATTGTGATCATCGCATGACTTGGCATGGTTTGTTGTCGAGTCTCAATCTTATCAAACTTATACCGCTAACGGTGAGATGCAAGCCCTAGTGAGCGTATTCGGTTGCCTAAGAGTGTCTTCCCCGAGTCTTTGAACAACATGATGGATTCGGATTTGATTTCCATATGATCTTATCATTATATATTGGATTGCCTATCTATTCTTATTGTAACTCACATGTATATCTATATATGCATGATTTTACTTTTGTATTTTCTTCTATGTACGTTTAATGTGATATGGCTGGGAGAACCCGGAGTTACTCCCCACTGATTGTGGCGTTCATGTTTTTCATGGATGAACAGGTTGCCTGCATGGATGGCTTTTTGCTTATGACTATTTTGGGTTCGGGTGTGAGCTAGCGGGCGTTGTCCCTGGAAGTTTCACCTCTAGACGATTATAGCTAGTTTTGCTAAACACTTGTTCTTTGCTAACATTTTAAGAGACCCCGTCTCTTTGTTGTATTTCGTACTTAGTTTGTAATATTTTGACACTTCTCGTATTATCTATCTTGCATGTATAAAAGTTTTTAAAATACCGTATTTCCGCATATTATTTCACATGCTTGTATGTTTTATATTTCCGCATTCGCGAGGGTTGTCACAGTAGATGTAGAAGTCACAACACACAAGAATACTTGGTGACCCTTTCTTACCATACTCACCAACTTCATTGCGGAAACCAATTGCACACCCATTCGGGAATGAGATCCCTTATAGGTTATTCTAACTCCTAAAGGACTCTTAAGGTAGATCTTTTGATCTCTACACTCGAATCTAGCATGCTACAAAGCTAGCCAATCCATACCTAGGATTACATCAAACTCTCCTAGGGGAAACTTAAGGAGATTAGCGGGAAATATGGTCCCCGCAATAGAGATAGGGACATTAGGGTAAAGAGTAGAACATGAGATAATTTCTCCGGATGGTAAGGATATGGGGGTATCGTCACTAGAAGTAGGTTTGGTTGCTAACTTATCAACATAAGTTGAAGACACAAAAGACATAGATGCGCCGGTATCAAATAAAATAAGGTACGGTTGTTCTAAGATTGAGAACATACCCGTAATTATCTCCGGATGAGCATCGACTACGGCTCGGCTTAGAACATAGATTTATCCCTTGGGCTTGGCACTTGGAGTGGGCAACTTTCGATTGGGGCAATCATCATAACGGTGACCAGTCTTCTTGCAAAAGTAGCAAATGAAAGGTCGGTTGAAGCATCCAACACCAGGGTGGTGGGGTTGCCTACAACGATTGCAAATGCGACCTTGAGCTTGGACTCGAGCATTAGCATGAGCTTGAGGGGGGAGCATAGGGCTTAGGAGCCACATTAGAAGTAGCTTGAGGCAAGAAAAGAGTAAGAGCCCTTGCATTTGCATTTGAAGGAGTGTTAAATCTCCGCTTGTTAGCATAGGCATTGGAAGATGAGGGAGTGAACGACCTTTTTCCATAGAAATTTGGCCTAGGTGAGAAAGAAGGAGAGGGAATTTTCATCTTCTCTTCATCTTTAATGGCCCTCATGGAATTCTCGGCCCAACGTGCATCATCGTACAACTTTCCGAAAGTGGTAGAGCTCCTCCTTACCTTACTTTGAAGCAGGGCACTAAGCTTATTACGATAGTAAAAAGCTCGTCTTCATCATCCTTAATGAGTCTTGGTGCAAAGTGAGCAAGCTTGTTGAAGTGAGTGGTGAAATCTTGAACCGACAAATCACCTTGTTTGAAATCGATGAATTCTTTGAGTCTTTGTTGTTTGAGTTCTTTGGGGTAAAACAGATCTTCAACAAGAGTCTTGAAACGTTCCCAATTGAAATTGACTTCAAGAGTAGCAGTAGGACTAGTAATTGACCACCAATTATCAGCCTCTCTCACAAGAAAATGCTTGGCAATTCTTACTTTGTCTTCTTCTCGAACTTGATACAAGTCGAATTAATGGATAATAACAATATATGATAAGTATCGTTGTTTGTTTGACCTTATTAGTAACGAGTAAAGAAAAATAGTGTGATAAGAGAGATTATTATAGCATATGGTTAAAAGATTGTAGCGATATGTTGTTGAGCTTGGGTTTTTGAGGTAATAAGAAGGTAGTCGCGTTATTGAAGGATTCGATATTGAGAGCGAATATTTGGGAATAGTGAGTAATTGTGATTCGTGTGAATTGGAAGAGATATACATAACGAATTGGTTAAGCATGCAAGCATTTGATTAAAAAAGAATAAGAATAAAAGGTAATAAAATACAACCTCGTAAAGAGATCGAACTCGACGGAGTAGTATACAAATAAACTCAAATATCCCCTAATCTTCTGGTAGATCTGGGTCCAACAACACATGACATTTTTCCTTAATAACAGGAGGAGTACCAAAAACTTTTTCATAGTGTATATCGTTCGTTTCTTCATACTCGGGTGTATTAGGGACGATTTCAATAACTGGATAAGGAAACTCAGTTTTCGGAACAATTGTATCCCATGGATTCAATGAATCCGGCTCAACACACACAAGAGAGTTAGAGAAATCATCAATGGATTCCATAAAAATTAGACTCGTAAATGATGAAGAAAGTATGAGGGATCAGATGAGAGAATGAGAGAATGATTTTATTTTAGAGAGAGATGAGAGTTAAGAGAGAGAGGCAGCTCATAGTGATTTTATTTTAGGGTTTTAAGATTGAGATGGGTATATGAAGGGATAGATACAGGAAGATGAATGAATATGGTGAGATAAAAGTTGTTGGTGGTTGGTATATAAATGTGGGTAAATTCAATGGATCAGTTTTTTTTGGAGGGAGTTATTAATGGGTAGTAGTAATGTTAATATAGATATTAGGGTCTTAATGTATTTTCAAGTGGATCTAATCCTATGACATATTTTGTAAATAACTAATCAATACAAGGACAAAGTGGGAAATAAATAAGCCCAAAAAGATAATGGTGTGTTTGGACTTGGTGTGGTTGGGCTTGAATTACCCGTAAAGAAAAGTGTGTGGACTTGAATTACCCGTAAAGGAAAGTGTGTTATTAGTCATTATTCCAAGGTTGAACCACACAACTACAAATTTTTATCCATATCTTCAAGGTATTACACTCTCCAATCCATTCCAACACTTTGATCCAAACTAGTATAGATTTAAAACCCATATTCCCATACTATTAAACTTCATTCTATTCCATCCCGACTTATTGAAACAAATATGATTGTAATTATACGTAGTCGTAAATAAACTTGTAGCTCGTCTCACTGACACTATTTATTACAAACTAAAAACGAATAGTGTATCTCACAATATGCAAGTGGAGGTAAACACTATACGTTTTCAGTTTGTGACGGTAGTAGAATTTGTGATAACCACGATCTCTTGTTTATTTTGAGTACTCTTCTGCTATACCTGCTAGCCTGCTTCTAATACGAAAACAAGAAAATTTACCGGGGAAAATGCATTACTAAATTAATAAAGGAATAGGGTTTTTCAATTGGGTTTTATGTTTGTTATTCTTGGCACTCATTTCTATTGATTTGATTCATTCATCAGGCAAAAATATAATAACAGAATCAACTCTGTATTATTTTGAAAGAGTCTCTCATTGATTGGATCAATTTCATGATATTGGTAAGTTTCCAGTCAACTTTTACTGCACTTTATTTCTTAAATCTCATTCTGCATTGTTGTCTTCCACTATTCCCTGTTTTTTTTGTTGGTTTTTGGTTTTTTACCCAATCATGAGGTAAATCAATCGATCATTAATTTATAGTGATTTTGAGCTAAATCATATTGATCTTGATCTACCCTGTTTAACTGTGATTAAAAGTAGATTATTCTGTATTGATTCCGACATTTATGAGCTTTTGAGGATTAGATGTTATAGTTAACCACCTCATACTTGTAAAAATATCAACTTTTTGTTGTTATTTTATTTTTGAGGTTTGTGAATTTCAATTTGTGCAAGACGGCCTTGTACAAATTTAGTTATGTTTCGATCCTTTTTACGCTATCTTTGGGTTAAACCGCCTTACCAAGACTAACCCTTTTCTTTTTAGTGACAAAATATTTGCAATAATGTCTTTTGTATGGTTTGTGATGTTTTGTTGATGTCTTGTCACGGGTGACTAGTTCTGGTGTTTTGGTTGATGAATTGCTGTGGGAAATGGTACAGGTTGGCAATGGCGAAGCAAAATCAGGGTGAGAGTCGGACAAGGAGTTCTTTGTCAATATTTATCGTGCTTGGTTTATGCGGTTTCTTCTTTTTGTTGGGAGCATGGCATAGAAGTGGGTTTGGGAAAGGTGATAGTATCGCTATGGCAGTCACCAATAGTGGGGCTGACTGTGCTGTCCTATCAAACTTGAGTTTTGAAACCCATCATGGGGGAGAGATTAAAACCGAGGTTTCTACTTTAAACACAAAAGTGTTTGAGCCTTGTGATGCTAAGTACACAGATTACACTCCTTGTCAGGATCAAATGCGTGCAATGACGTTTCCACGAGATAATATGATCTATAGAGAAAGGCATTGTCCCCCTGAAGAAGAGATGTTGCATTGCCTAATACCTGCACCGAAAGGATATTTAACTCCTTTTCCATGGCCAAAGAGCCGTGACTATGTACCATATGCCAATGCTCCTTACAAAGCCTTGACAGTGGAGAAAGCTATACAGAACTGGATCCAATACGAAGGAAATGTGTTTAGGTTCCCTGGCGGTGGGACTCAATTTCCTCAAGGAGCTGATAAATATATTGACGAGCTTGCTTCTGTGATTCCAATGAAGAATGGCACTGTTAGAACAGCTCTTGACACCGGCTGCGGGGTAATATGAGAGTTATACTTGACAATTTACCATGTCTTTCTTTGGGAATTTACTCTAGTAACTTTCTCAAATCCAAATTCCATGGTTTATAAGTAGGAACTAACTTGTATCGTATTAGGTTGCGAGCTGGGGTGCATACCTTTGGAGTAGAAATGTTATTGCAATGTCATTTGCTCCCAGAGACTCTCACGAAGCTCAGGTTCAGTTTGCCCTGGAAAGGGGAGTGCCTGCTGTGATCGGAGTTCTTGGAACAATCAAGTTGCCATATCCGTCAAATGCCTTTGACATGGCTCATTGTTCTCGTTGCTTGATTCCTTGGGGAGCAAACGGTGAGTTTTGCGCTCAGAATTGATGATCTTTCTTGTTCTGAAATTTACATGCCAAATTTTATCAACATCTTCGTGCAACTAATTTAACTAGATTTAGTCCTTAATAACATAGTAGGATAAAGATTTGAGCTTTTCTTACTATTTGGAGATGGTTGTGATTTTGACTGTGCTTGCAATACAGCATTAGCTAATGTACGGCATTCCTTGTCAATACTTTTTGCAGATGGATTATCCATGATGGAAGTAGACCGCGTTCTAAGGCCAGGTGGATACTGGGTACTTTCTGGTCCTCCAATCAATTGGAAGACTAATTACAAAGCATGGCAGCGTACTAAGGAGGATCTTCAGGAAGAGCAAGATAATATTGAAAAAACTGCTAAACTTCTTTGCTGGGATAAGATTCATGAGAAGGGGGAGATTGCTATTTGGCAAAAAATTCGAAATGCGGATTCATGCCGCAGCAGACAAGTTCGTTCTCAGGTGACCATGTGCAAGGCTACTAATCCCGATGATGTGTGGTAAGTTTCTGCCCATGAATTCGTTTACTAAGGCCTTGTTTGAATAGAAGGATTTGGAAGGAAAGTGGGGGTGAGAGATTTGGAGGGAGTCAATTTCCATTGTTTGGATAGCAAAATGGGGGTGGAGGGATTTGGAGGTGAGGGATAATGGATACATCCCTTTACCTCCTCCAAGGCAAAATGTTTCCTCTCCAACATAGGAAAGATTTGGAGGGAAAACTCTCACCCACCAGCATTCCACCTACCTTTACCTCTCCTCCCTTTCCCTTTCGTCTTTCCCCCTCCCCTCCCTTTCCCTCCATTTTTGATACAAGGCCAACTTTGGTTTTCTGTCGAGCTTTCTGTTTATAGGTTTGTAATTTTAGCCTTAAGTGTCATGTTCTTTAGCCTTTGCACAGGGGAAGGGTTGCTCTAATAGTCTAATTAGATTTGGTGTCAAGTCTTAATGCAACTTGTGAAGTAGTTGCTATATGTGTGAAAACAGTAAAATGAATGTATTTCTTTTCTCCATCACATTAAGGAGAGTTCTAGAGGTATTACCGTTGCAGATATTAAGGATTACATGTTAATCAATCAATTACTCACATAATTAGATCAGTGCATTGTTTGACGGTAATATATAGCAAGGTTGAATTTGCTGGCAGTGTACATATACACCTCTTTTTTGCTTAAGAGATTGGTAAGTATCGCTTTCTTTTTTATAGACAATGTTATCTTGGTGGAAGCCGACTGCTCAATGTGAAACCTTGTAGTTCATGACTTCTATCTGATGTGGCATAAAACTATCATGACGGCTTTTTGGCTCTGTGATTGATAACCATTTAGAGGTCTTACTACCTGCTAGATCTTGCTTGGATAGTCTTTGCCACAATATATCAATACAAAAAAGATTTTTTGGTTTGAAGATATCTAACATTTAGGCCATCTGCAAAATGGTACCTTAACTTATTTTTTTTTGTTTAAAGGTACCTACAAGGCTACAATTTACATTTTTTTTGTCGCAAGGTACCAAGTAACTTTTTCTAACAAAACAAGTCAAGATTATCTTGACTTGACGGTAACATGAATATTGTTTTGTTAAAGTCTTAAATAAGTCTCATCCAACCCAAATCCTAACTCACCTCTCATCCTCTCCCCTTACCTCATCCTCCTTAGCCACCACCAAATAAACAACCACCATGACTACCTCCATGACCACCATATTCACCTAATTGACAAAAATTCAATCAACCAACCATAACCACTAGTTTGAACTATCAACTCTCCTTGACCAACCTCCAATCAAGCCACCTCCTTCATCCACCAGAACAACCTTACGTAACCCTAAACCTCCAACGTGCACCGCCATGCCAACTTCGTTCCTCCTCCGTTTCAACACCATCACTTTACAATGGTAAATCACCAGGACAATCCAGATTCGAACAAGCCCTTATACCACTAACAAATTCACTGCCACAAATCAATTCGCCCAGCCACCCTCAGCTGCAACCACTCCAACATCGGACCTAGTAAAGCCTTCATCCAACCTTCACTCTAGAGCTAACAAAAGCTGACCCGACCTAAGAACCCGACTCAAACTGCTCGAAACCTGGCCCTGAATACGAATATATTGAGTGAATGGAAACCGACCCAACCTAAGAGAACAATAAATACCTAATTTGTCCCAACTTTAACCCGACCTGAGATGACCCCTGACTCGATATTAATCCAACCCAATACCTGATAACAAATTTGCTTAATTTGGTCAAAGACCAAGTTGACCTCCAAACTTAATTGTTCTAACTTAAAACTAAAATAAATGTAACTAAAAATTGTGTTAACATGAAATCTACGCCTGACCCAATAACGATCCAAACTGAACTGTCCCGACCTCTTTCCTGACATAAACCTGAGCTGACCCGAATACCAGAGTGACCAGTTAAAACCCGAACTCGATATGACTCAACCCGACGTAACCTAACCAATAACCAACCTGACTGACCCGATTGCGACCTCTACTTCACCTTAATCCTCCCCTCATCCTCTCTCGTCTCCCCATCCTCCTTAGCTACCACCTTCAATTACTCATTTCTGGTTATTATCATTAGTTATAGGGTGACAATAGGGGCGGTTGAATGGATGGTGTGAGAGCGGTGGTGAGAGTGAAGATGACTGGGATCGAAAAGAAGATGGTGTTAATTGGGATAAAGAAGGAAGAATACGTGTTGGATGTGGCGTGGGAGGAATGGAGGAGAGACAAGCTGGTTGAAGTTGGGAGGAGGGAAATTGGTCATAGTGCTGAGGGTGGATAAGAGACTAGTTAAGGTTAAATACAGTTTTCTGTTAAGTCAGTACGAGATCTTGACTTATTTTTGACGAAAACGTTAGTTGGTACCT
Organism: Heliosperma pusillum; assembly: GCA_022085475.1. Lineage (NCBI taxonomy): Eukaryota > Viridiplantae > Streptophyta > Magnoliopsida > Caryophyllales > Caryophyllaceae > Heliosperma > Heliosperma pusillum. The sequence goes on from JAIUZE010067132.1 coordinate 29,941, forward strand.
TACTACCTTTCGACAAAAAAATTGCAAATTGTAGGTACCTTTGAACAAAAAATAACTTTAGGTACCATACTTGCAGCTGCAGATGATTTGAATATTAGGTACCATACTTGCAGCTGCAGATGATTTAAATATTAGGTACCTTTTGATAGAAAAAGCTCATACAAAGTCAATAGCATAGAGGATAGGGGGTTCAGGACATGCTTAAGTCCACCCTTGTGTTGTCAACACATAAAAGGAAGAAGTTGTTTCCGGATGATCCATTATGAAAATTATGCCGAGTATTGCATCCATTGGCTGCTATTTTTATAATTGAAAGAAGCTTTTTAATTTATTCAAACCATTGGCAAAGAATAGTGATTCTTTTGCTCCATCGCAAATGGAATACAACTTCTTTGCTGCGTAGTTCACACCGTTTTGACGTGTTAGTAGGCCTTGTTGTTGAGATAGTCTTTGTTGCAATACGGCAATGTTGTTGGGATAGTCTGTGTTTGAGTGCATGCTGCAATTCTCGTTTGGAATTCATGGACAAATTCGTTTCTATTTATGGTATTTTCCTATGAAGTCGGGTAATCATGAACAGTTTGTTTAACATTCTCTTATTTGTTTGATTGTTTTTATCTCGTAAGCTCCTTAGGGGCGTTTGGTTGGGAGTCTAAAAAAAAGGAAAGGGAATTAATTTGTCCCTTTCCCTTTGTTGTTGTTTGGTCAAACATTTTTCCATTCCCATTCCCCTCTTCATTCCTTCTTATACCCCCAAATCCCTCTACACCATTCCCCTATCCCCAAGGGTATGGGATTTGCTTTTCCTAACCCACCCCTTCCCTACTTAACTACAATCAAATGCCAATGGCATGCACCAGCACAACTGGCTGCACCACCACAACCCATTACTCGCCGGCGCCTCCCCTCGACCTTCTCGCCGGCAGCCCCATCGTCTACTTCCCGGCGACGCATTCTCCCACCTCCCTCTTATTGGCGACACGCCGTACTCCTCACCAGCAACCCTACCTTCAAAACCTTAGCCCCACCATTGTCCCATCCCCATCCCCACCCCCACCCCAAAACCCCTTCCCTCACCTCCCAAACACTAGATCTGGTGTTTTGGAAGGTGGGGCTAGGGATTTGTAGTTGTAGGTTGATGTGGGGCTAGGGTTTCGACTAAAGTGCATACTCTTAGCATGAAATCTAGCGCAGCCTTTGTAATGTCTTTTCTTGTTTTGTGGTTCTTAGGTACAAGAAAATGGAAACATGCATCAGTCCGTACCCAAGTCACATTGCCGGTGAGCAGCTAAAACCATTCCCCGAAAGGCTGTATGCCATTCCTCCTAGGGTATCTAGTGGATCTATTCCTGGAGTTACTGCTGATTCATATTCCAAGGACAGTAGCCTTTGGAAGAAACATGTGAAGGCTTACAAAAGAATCAATAGCCTACTTGATACTGGCAGATACCGTAATATTATGGATATGAATGCCGGGTTGGGAGGATTTGCAGCAGCAATTCAATCATCCAAGTTGTGGGTCATGAATGTTGTGCCGACTATAGCAGAGAAGAATACCTTGGGTGTTGTGTATGAGCGAGGACTAACGGGCATCTATCATGACTGGTAGGCGATGTCTACCTCTTATTGCATCTTTTTTAAATTGTTCTTCCGTAAAAGTCCCTTTCTTTCAGCAGATGTGCTACTATAAGGCTATAACCTTGATGTTTCTTTATAAATAATATTAGTAATTTGTTTGAAGGTGTGAGGGTTTCTCTACATATCCAAGGACATATGACCTCATCCATGCCAATGGACTTTTCAGCCTATACGACAACAAGTAAGCCTCTCTTTTTATTTTATTTTTTTAAGAGGAGAACATTTCATTAATAGAACGCCAAGTGACACCAACAAAAGAAAGCTAATAGGAACCAAAGAAAAAATTTCTCATTATAAAGTGAGGATCTCAAACCTTGATTTGACGACTCAACATGCACTAGTATCGCTATATTCATGCAGCTTTTATGGGGAATGGTTCGATTCATTGTAAATGAAAATTTACCTTTCTGTTGCTTTCAAAGATTGTCCATTGAAAACACGTGCGACGCACAATCAGCAAACTACTATTGCTTACGTCACCAATAAAACAAAACCCTACAACGACGCTAGTGACTAAAAAGTCCCGAAAGAAAGGACTGAAAATCGAATCTCACTAAAAAGCGAGACTTTTGTTAACTAAATGATTGCTTCATGCTAATAATTTAACAACTAGTATATATAGCCCGTGCAATGCACGCACGGTGTTTACAAAGTATATTGTCAACAGTAGTTTTTAAAGTTTCTCATCCTTGTATTTTGATTTGGAAAATAAAAAATAAAACAATAAAATTAATAAAGAGAATTGGGTAATGACATGAAACGTGTATTTGAAGGAAATTAATTTCTTACACAAAATTAATGATACTGTTTTATAATTTTTTTTAATAACATATCTTTTAACTACGACTTATCTCAAAGAGAATGAGTTTTATATCAACATAAAACCTAAAGACAAATCTTAATTAGGAAATTATATCAAAATAAGCAAGTAAATAAAAGATCATATCAAAATAGAAAAGGCATTTTAGGCGGGCCAGGGTTGTTAAACCTAACATTGACTCGTTTTTATCCAGTAAATTAGATATAAATGATGCAAAATGTGTAAAGATTATAACTTGGTACTTCGGGTGATTCTAGGTAGAACAATTTTGTTATAGTACCTTGTTAAATTTAAGACTATTAGGCCATAAATATGTAAAACATTAGATGTATTTGATTTCATATGAGAAATAGTAATATAAAAATAACATTTTACAAAAGAAATGGCAAGAAAAAAGATGCTAGAATTTATCATTGACCCTAACTTACCTATTGCCTGTACTGACTGGCCAGACCTATATTTTGATTCTACTTAAATCCAACCCGTTTGACAAGTCTAATTATCGTGAATGGTGCTGGGCCTATTTAAACTAGTCTTGAAAAATAGAAAACTAAATACAATATAGTAAGTGAACTTTGGTTGATGGTTTGAGTTATATCATGTGACCAGATGTAACTTAGAAGACATTCTTCTCGAGATGGACCGTATCTTGCGACCAGAAGGGGCAGTCATAATTCGTGATGAAGTGGATGTGTTAGTGAAAGTGAAAAAGACAGTAGCGGGGATGAGGTGGGAAACAAGAATGGTGGATCATGAGGACGGTCCTTTAGTTCCAGAGAAGATACTTGTTGCCGTGAAGCAGTATTGGACACTGGAAGGTAACACTACAACCTCACAATGAACTGCTAAAAAAAATCTGATCCCCATGGTTCTGCTCGATCTGGACATGTTTTAAATGCATATTTACTTTATTCCTTTTAGCTTAAGCTGTAGTCCATGCTTTTTTTTTTTTTTTTTTTTTTTTTTCGGGGGCTAAAGAAAGTAATCAGTAACATCATCACACTGTTCGTTACCATCTGTTTCATCTGTAGTCCATGCTGAATTTGAACCCTTCCATCTGTTTCTGGTTTTACTCTGTTTATTTTTATCGCTGTACCATTTGAGTGAACTTTATTTCTTTGGAAGTTTGTTGTTAAGTGTGTATTCAGTAGTCTGTATTAGGTTAAATATATATAAATGAGATATTTGCCAATTCGTGTACTTATTTGAACGTACAACCTTGACGATTATGTAAGGTTCAACCTTAAGTATATAGGCATGTAGCCAAGCTTGTAACACTTGTTAGACTCGCATAACGCTGTAAATATATTGTAATTTTACTTTGAATTTCTGTCTGCATTTGTTTTTCTAGCTCAACAACTTACACAATGGTGATATATTTTGTATTAACGACATGAATCATTGGGGTTTACTACTCTAGTTTTAAAGACTGACAGCTCCTCTGGCTCGACGGCACTTTTTACCCCAGCCGTAGATACATTGGAAACCGGAGCCTGGCCATCTATCGATTGAATGAATTTGGTAACTCACGGAAATGTTCGATTGCCAACTTTTGCAAATTAAGAGAGTAAAACTTCGAAAGCGTATGCAGTAACTTGTCTTGTGTAACCTTGAAGGCTTGAATTCAAGTTTTTCAAGGGTCGACAGAAACTACCGTAATCATTAAATGGCTATCCATCAAATTTTGCATTGCACATCAGAAACTTCTGGATATAAACACAAAGGACATCTGAGGTTGTGTCTAAGTGTCCACTTGTACCTCATGTCATTTCCTCCCAAGAGAATTAGAGAAGCCATCCCAACATCCCTATGTACATAGACATACAAGAAATTCTGAAGAACACATAAAACAAAGTACTGAAAGGATCAAAAGTCTTCTGATTGTAAAATCACCTGTCAAGTTGCCATGAGCAAATCATTGAGTACCATTTCTAGCCAAAAGAGGCCCTCCTAAGGTGTTACTCACACGTTAATACTTCCTCCATAACCATAAGTGTTATTGAACATGGTTACATGTCGTCTTTTTTCGTCTTTTAAAAAAGACGAGGTAAATGTGACCTATTTAAGACGAAATGTAACTAGACCATTTAAGATAAAATGTGACCCATTTCGTTATTTCAAAAAGTTCAGAATGTGACTCATTTAAGATAAAATGTAGCTAGACATATTTTTTAAGCTTTAACAAATTATTTATTAGTCACATTTTTCGTTAAAACGATGACATTTGGTCAAAAGATAAAAAGTGTCAATCAAAGACGTACTTATAATTATACATGTAGCCCCCCTCAACCACTTTTTTTAATTTTAATTTTTCCATTTATCAACTTTGTTACTCCCAGTTCATTAATTGAATATATGTCTGAAATATTTTATTCAAATATTATGAAATTACATGGAAAGGAGTATTCAACAAATATTGCTTGTGACCTCACAAGCTTGTAACCTATCACAATTCTCTTTCCCACTTGTTATTTTAATTGGGTGTGAGTGGTCACAAACTTGTGAGTGTCTACAATGAGAACCAGTTAGTTCAGCTCCATTAAATTCAGTTCAGCTTAGTTCAGACAATTTCAATCCAAAAGAACATGACCTAACTACGACCGTAAACATCCTCAAATCTTCTTTCATTCAAGGAGTAAAGTTGATAATTCATCACTTTTAGTTAAATACTCCCAAAATAGACTTGGGAAAATAAAAATGGATGGAGAGTGTAAATTTTATCACTGCAATGTTCTACATATCCCATGGCACTTCCTCGTAATAATCTCCATAATCTGTATATATAGTAGACATTTTCAAACACTTTGTAATCATCTCCCTTTTGCATACTCATAGGTTAAATATCACCACATTTTTCCATTTTAAAGTCATTATCTGCCAACCAAAATCCTCTATCTTCCTGCCCTCAAAATACTCATCCTATATCAAACACTGATTTTGTACTTACATGGCATCAAAATCATCTTCAACTTGTAGCTTACCACCTTCTTGTCTCTCCGAAAGCAACACTACTAGCTTGCATAACCTTAACCTCAAATATAGCCCTAGGCCGAAGAAGGTGAATGATGGCGAGATTGATGTTTTTAGTGCAGATAAGTATTTCAATGGCGGTATAGATCAGGAACGTAGCGTAAGGGTCAGTAATAATCTGACTGATAAGCCCATGATCAACCTCTCAAAATTAAACTTACAACCTCGGACCCCAAGTGTTCAGTCCGCGTTGAGTTTGAATAATCAAAGTGTACTACTAAGACCGGTGCAGAAAACTCCCTGTAATAGTAAGAATAATAAAATCCTGAAAAAGAAATCATGCTTTTTGTCATGCTATTATTGCTGTAACAGGAAATCTGTTGATGTAATAGACCATGATCTGTTTCAGAGTTGTTTGCAGTCCGACACGTCTGTAATGCGGATGTCAGACCCGTTGGCATCAGTCAACAAGGTGTCCTGGGATGCTATTCCTAGATCATCAGTGGAACAAATAAACACGTCAGGTCGATCAGGACCTCCTAGTGGGACCTGCAAGGGCAGTACTGAGAGTGACGCCAGCTCGGACTTGTTTGAGATTGAGTGTGTCTCCTGCACTACTAGCCCAACTGGCCAAGAACAAATCTCTGAATCCGATGGCAGTACAACCCCGACAACAGGGTTCGCACCTAGCGAGGCTAGCGTAGAATGGAGTGTGGTTACTGCCAGTGCAGCTGATTTTTCAGTTGTGTCTGATTTAGAGGATCAAGGGTCTACAATAACTTCGGTGACACGTGGCAGAGCTGGTCCCACTCTGAAATCAAGGTTAGCTGTGAAAGAGTTGATGAACAAGAAGGGTGGCATATTGTCAGGGTGTAAGAGCCAAAAAGCTGTTAGGGTTGCGGGTGATGTTTACACACGTACTGATAACAGAAAATCTGATCAAACTCAGAAATTACATAGGTTCTCAGATTCTTACACTGATGTCACAAGGTTCCAAGTGGAGGCTAAGTTGCCTGAAACTAGGAGGCTTAGTCAATCTAATCGAATTTCTGGTTCCACCCTTCTCTATCATTTATAGTCTATTCCCTCCGTTTACCGGGTAAAGTCATTGAGAAGTTGCATTGGCGATTAGGTTTGAAAACCCATGTATATAGTGGTAAGTGACCTGAGTATGCATCACTGGAAATATTTCAATTAATCACTTGACAGACATCGTTTTAATGCTTATTTCCTTCTTGCTCGATTCTGGCCTATCATAAATTGACATTATCTCGACATGTTAGACAACCACCTTATATACTCTGTAACTTAGAATCGTCTTATGTGAGGTCAGTTCAGGGTTCAGACTTCCTCTAAGAAAAATCCAATAAGGGACGTAGGAAAGAAACACTACATGGAGCAATCAAAAACACGGAAGCTTTGATAAATATGACTTGCTAACTCTCTTTTCTTATCAAACGATTAGGATGGAAACAAAGGACATCCTCTTCAAGCCCATGTCAGGCAAGCAAAATGCCCACGACTATGTGTTCCAAATAACATAGACAATCATTTCTAATTGGTACTATATGCCACATGAAATGTTCCATGTATCCACAGTTCATCTCATGGCCTATTCTACGTCCTCATCATAGTTTGGTACGGAATATATGTATTTTTGTAATTATGGAGTCACAAGTCACGACTGCTATTATTACGATAAACTTTGGCCTTTTTTGTATTTGATACGATCCTACAGCAATAGAAGAAAAAGGATAGAAATGCAGTTGTTCGACTAAAGATTGATAGGCTACCCCAATAATAGAATTGGAATGAATAAATAACCTAGATCATAACAACTTAGTAAATGCTCTTAGATCATAACTTAGTAAATGCTCTTATATAGGTTATATACCTTGGGAAATACAGAGTAAGAAACAAAAGGCAAAACTACTAAACTACCCTAAGTTATATTTCCGTGTGTATCAATACCCGCTTCTTGAAATGATCCTTGTCCACAAGGATCTAAGATAAACGATATTTTTTTTTGACTGAGAGATGAAGAAAGCTTATATCATAGCCTCCTAAGACAGTGGCTATGTTATGAGCTATCCTATTAAGCCTCGTTTACAGAACAATATATTCTTATGGGGGACTTCAATCAAGTGGAATATCAGAAAGACAAGTTTGGACGCTCCGCTCGAACTATACGGGGTATTGAGTGCTTTAGGAATTGGAAACTATCTCATAATCTTATGGATATTCATTTTAAATGGCCTAAATTCACCTGGTGCAATAAAAGGAATTCAGAAGATTTAATCTTTGAAAGATTGGACAAGGTTTTTGGATCGTGGGATTGGAACAACTTATTTTCCAATTCGGGTGTTCTCCATTTACTGATACAGATCTCTGACCACGCTCCTATCGTTTTTGATTCTGACTTATTATTAGCTAAAAAAGGAAGACCGTATAAACCTGAATCATGGAGTTTGGAATTTCAAGAATGCTTACTTCAAATCCAAACGGATTGGAAGTTACCTGTACATGGCTCCTCCGCATTTTGTCTAGTCCGAAAATTATCAAGAGCTCGTTCTGGTATTAAAAGATGGACTCTATCCAAAAAATCAGAATGGAAATGTAAATGGACAGACTTTGATAAGGAATTGGGAAAAGGGATTGATTTAGGCACTACTAATAGTGATATTTCTTATTTCCTTTCAATGGACTCAAAGGTTAGAGAATTTGCAGCGTCTATTGGAATATACTGGAAACAACGTGCTAAAATTAGATGGATCAATGATGGTGACTCGTGTTCAAAATATTTTTGTAATCATGTTAAGGGTAGATCTGGACGAAATTTCATTAAGGGACTTCTCATGGAACAAGGTCAATGGTCCTTTGATGAAGAGATTATCAGAGACTCATTTGATAACTACTATTCTCATCTGTTCCAATCTAATGCGGATAGTTTGCCTTTTGACGTCTTCATGAGTGAAGAGTATTCTAATTTTAGTAAAATCTCTTCAAAGCTAGATCAGGATGATATAGATTATTTAAATAAACCTTTTACTTCTAAAGAGGTTCGCACTGCTGCTTTCCAACTCGGGCCTTTAAAGTCTCCAGGTCCTGATGGGATTCATGCTATTTTCAACCAAAGATGTTGGCACTTTATTAAGAATGACGTCACTTCAGCTGTCCTGGGTATCCTTAATGACAATCACATTCTGAAGGAGTTGAATAGAACCTTCATTACTTTAATCCCTAAAATCTGTACCCCAGAATCAGTGGAATATTTTAGACCTATTAGTCTATGCAATAACATTATGAAGATAATAACAAAGTGCATTACTAATAGGATGAAAAAGATCATTGGGAAGGTTGTTGGAGATTTTCAGAATGCTTTCATTCCTGGAAGAATTATCACTGATAATATCCTGATTGCAAATGAATTATTCCATTCAATTACAAGTTCTGGGAAAAGGAAAAGGCAAAAAATGGGTTTTAAGGCTGACATGAGTAAGGCCTATGATCGTATGAGTTGGAATTTTATTCGGGGCTCCCTCTCTATACCAGGATTTCCTCCGAATTTTATCTCTTTTATTATGAAATGCATCACGTCTGTTTGGTATGAGATTCTTGTGAATGAGATTCCTTCTAAGCGGATAATTCCTAAGGGTGGCTTGAGGCAAGGGGATCCTTTATCTCCTTATATTTTTGTAATTTGTACAGAAGTTCTATCCCAGAACATCGCCTGCGCTGAAGTAAATGGTCTTTTTAAAGGAATTAAGATGTCAAGAAGATCGGAAGCTTTCTCTCATCTCTTATTTGCGGATGATTCTATTTTTTTCATTGAAGGAAATTCTAATTCATGTCGGGCCTTGAACAAAATAATTTATCAATATTGTAAGGTTTCAGGACAGGTGATTAACAAGACTAAATCTGCAATCCTGGTAAGTCCTAATGCAACCTTATCATTTGCTAGGGATTGTTATGAGATTTTCGATGTCAACGGTTCTTCATCGATGAGAAAATATTTGGGAGCTCCGACAGATATTGGAATTGACAGGAGTAAATCTAAAAAGTATATTTTTAGATATATTATAGATAATATTTCTAAGAGAATCTCATCATGGAATGAAATACTTCTCTCTCATGTAGGTAGACTCACTTTGATTTCGTCCATGCTTTCTTCTCTTTCGACTTTTATTCTATCGGTTTTCAAATTACCGGTAAGTGTGGCTTCAAGAATTGATTCTCTTTTGTCACATTTTTGGTGGAAGGGACTGAAGAAATCTCAGGGTATCAGCTGGTGTAGTAAGTTATTCCTCAGTCAACCTAAAGGTATGGGTGGTCTTGGTATTCGTAATGCCTCGTGTTTTAATAAGGCACTTCTTGCTAAAACTGTATGGAACATCCTTCAATCATCATCTTCTCTTATTAGTCGTACTATTGGATTGAAATATAATTTGGACACTTATAAATCTGGTAATGCTAATAACGATTCCCTTGTAATTGGAATGTTACAAAAAAATTTAAACTGGATTGGCAAAGGTATTTTGTGGGGTTTAGAAACCTTTGAAGATAATGTCGTTTGGCAAGTGGGTCCCTTCTCAGAATTAAATGTATGGAATTTCAAATGGGTTGATAGAGATTACCCTTCCGCCGGCTCATCCTAGTCTTCTCGATGGTTCTCTCTCTATTTCTGAGTTGAAGATTAAAAATTTAATAAACCCCGCCCTCGGTTGGAATCCAGCTATGATCTGGGCTTTCTTCAGTCCTTCATCGGCCATTAAAATTATTGCTATTCCTCTTAGCCGATCTAATAAGGAAGATGTCGCTTACTGGAGTTTGACTTCTCATGGTGGTTATACGGTAAGAAGTGGGTATTTTAAAATTATGACTTCGGTTTGGCATAAATTTGCTTCTCCTAAAGATAAATCCAGAATATCGATGGATATTCGTCTGTTCATTAAAAGACACTTATGGAGTTTGCCAGGACCTAAATCTTGGACTATTCTGATTTGGAGAATTATTACCAACTCTCTGGCGGTGGGCAGTGAATTTGAGAAGAGAGGTGTGGACTTTCATAGGTGCTGCCTTTTTTGTAACGACTAATTCATTGAAACGTCTGCTCATATCTTTAGAGATTATCATTTTGCTAAAATGTGGGCAGGTAGTAAACTGGGTATTAGACCGGAATTGGATGGTGGTTTAGATATTCGAGAGTGGATTGTTAACTGGATTCGATTCCTGTCAAAATGTGAAGATAAGGAGTTTAAAATTTTGTCCTTTTTATCTCCTCTCTGGTCTATTTGGATTACTCAGAACATTGCCTTGTTTAGGAATTCCTTGGGATTGGACAATGCTATTTTCTATTATGAAAGCTTACTCGCTACAACTCTGGCTAGTTCTGCTAAAAAAAGGGCTTTGACTAGTGTGGAGCGTCCCTATCTTCAAAACTCTGAGCTTGAGGAGACTAAAATTAAAATTGGGGTTATTTATAACCTTATTGGGATGTCTTCTGGCTGCCAACCAGATAGGCTTTTTTGTTGATGCGGCTTGGAAGCCTTCTTTATCATCTGGTTTTGGATGGTTCCTTAAAAGGTTCGATGGATCTCATATCTCTATCTTCAGAAGTCACGTGTTCTCTCAAACCTCGGAACAGGCGGAAATTCATGCTATCAAAGAGGGGCTGAGATGGGCTACCTCCTGTGGATTCCTCCACGTGATCATCTATTCTGACTGTTTAAGGGAAATCTCTCAAATTCTGAAGATTTCAAAGCCGGATTTCAGAAACAGGAACATTATTGAAGAAATTGGTTCTCTTAGCTTGTCGTTTCACTGTCTTTGCATTTGTTTTGTTCCAAGATCTTGTAATAAAATGGCTCATGCGCTTGCATCAAGGGCCATTAAAATGTAAAACAATATCCTTTCCTTCTGTCAAAAATAAAATAAAAAAATGAATAAGACGATTGATATCTTTGATAATAATCCTTGAGTCTTGAGAAAGATCACTAGCACCATTGACTTGGAGGGCCAAGTTAAAACAATCGGATGCCGCGTCTATATGAATGTATCCTCGCTTGAGAGCATAGTCAATGACAAACCATAGCGCCTTAGATTCCGCTTGAAGTGCAGATTTAGCCCATAAAACGGCATGACCATCGTACCATCGTGAACAATATTTCCTCTAGAATCCAGCAAAATCCAACCGGCTGATGCGTTAAGACTCAGACTCAAAGAGGTATCAGATTTAATCCTAATATGATCTCACAGAGCTTAGAGCCAACCAGAAGGATAGGAAAATAGTTTTTGACTAGTGGTATGCAATCTCCGGCCATTTCATCAAAATGTAAAGTCATATTCCCCTTACTAAGCATAGCATCATTATTTCTAGTCGAAATATTATTGTCAGCATCAATGTTGAGGAAGAGAAGCAATCAGATTGATAGACGAATTCTTGAAGAACCTAACATTTCTCAAACACCATATTTTCCATAAAATACTAATGAAAAGAGATGTCATTACCAAATGGTTCCCATTCTTCTTAAAGAAGCTCAGTGTAACACCCGGAAATGTACCCTATTTTTCTAGTAGAAATATTTTACGGAATCTTTTCAGCAAATTTAAGTTTTAATTTAGAATTTAATGTTTCGAGTCGAATTTAGAATTTCCGAGTTCGTATTTGAAATTTCTGCGAGATTCCATGGGAATCCCGTCTTAAGGCGAGTTTGACTTTTCTTGACTTTTGAGCCGTCTTTGACTTTTGTTGACTTTTTCCTTATATAAGTCATACTACCACTTAACCTATATTCATTCACAACACAATTCAACATCTTCTTCTTCCTTATCAAACCACCAAAACCTAAACCCCCTTCCTTGATCGATCTTAAGATGATCGCTACGTCTTCATTTCTTGCTCAAATTCACGTAAGTTCGTCTTATTCTTCCCCTTTTAGCTTCCTCTATCCGTATTAGTAATAAAATTACCGTCTTTCTCGCTTTTTAAATTATCCGTTTTTCTCTAGGTGAATTATATTCATCTTTTATTATCTAATTGTATGTAGGTGGAGACTAGGAAGGTTTAGAACCGTTTAAAGACGCGTAAAGGTAACGGTGAAGGGTTACTCGATATCATTTACACGTTTTATGTGATTTCTAGGATAGAAACCGTATTTAGATTATGGTTAGTATGCTTAGGACTTGTGTTGTTGTTGATGGTTGTTGTTAGTTGTTAATTGATATGAGAATTGATGATTTGTGATGATAAATGAGGATTTTGTTGTTGATAACATGTTGATTTTTGATCGTCCTTGAATCCCGTGAAGGACGCAGGCTGCGTTGGGGGACGCAGGCTGCGTCGTGGTGACGCAGGCTGCGTCATTCGCTGCCAACAAAAATTTTCCTGCACTGACCCCTTTTCGTAAAATGGTCATATCTCCTTAGTTACTTGCTTGTTTTGGGCGTGTGACATCTCGTTGGAACCGTAAGAGGATAAGCTATCACCTCCATTCAGAATTTCTGCATTTGCATGTCTAGAACTCCAGTTATGACCGTTTGAAGTGGACCCTTGTTTTCGTTGGTTTCCAAACAACGTTGTTTTGGAGAGGTGATCTATGTTTTTATTCATTATGCTTCATAAACTTGTTCTAATGCTTATGTATCATGTATTAACTCATGTTTATCATATTTAAACTTATATGATTCCCTATTCTCATGTTTTGTGACGGTTTTTGGTATGTCTTACTTTGAGTCGTTTTTACAAATGATACGGTTTGAGCACTATTTTGTCTTGTGCTTTGTACTCTCATTCCCTTGGCTACCTTCCCGTTCGTAAGGCTGGAATGTCGGAACGGAGAGGTATCCTACTGCTTAAATGCATGTGTTAGTGGCATACGACGACGTTGTTGGGAGTTGAACGCATTGCGTTGATCGACCCGGCCGTCAAATGTTGTGTACTTGCGAGGTGGTGTTATTTGCATGTAGCGTACCGCTTGTTATGAGGCTTGAGCTCTTTTCCGCCTCTTTCGTGAATTGATCTCCCGAATTTGGGGTACTCGGCATATATATTGTAAGACCGAGTCTTGGATGCGAAACGCTTTATCGCATGTCGAATCGGAA